>JBBMKA010072608.1:0-15545 GCA_037833695.1 Sechiopsis laciniata | reverse complement strand
GCAATAGCTTTAGTTTTGTAAGACTTGATTTCATTGCTTAATACATACTTTGTTGGTAGTTTTTCTATTTCATTGTCGATAGCATTTTGTTCTGTTCTATTTATTCTGTTGTAAAATGTTCTTGGTATTATACTCTATTTCTGTTCTTTCCATTATGAGCATGAGCTAAACGCATATAGGTGAGGGTTGAGGGGAGAGTATGTGATGCATGTACCTTGGGTGAACGAGGGATGTTAGGCTAATTTAACTAAAAGCATGTTTCGACTGATCATCCATTCATGTTTGCTTGTCTTTTCATCTAGAGAGAAGGATTTGAGATAAACTATTCATGTCCATTAATTTCAATGTTAGGAACTACTACTTGTTAAAGATGGAGGCTAGAGATAGTCACCTCGCTAGTGCGCATTTCATCGTTTGTAGCTTCGAGTTTTGAGGCGAGATCTCAAGCTCGAAGGGAATGAATGCATCTTGAGAAAGAGCATTTGACCACGTGTTGTGCATAGTCTGCTTCTCACCATAGCCTCACCCTTGTTGCATGTTAATCACACTCAACCTACCCTTAACCCGAGCATGTCATCTCATTGGAGTATTTGCTATTGCTTCTAGCATTTATTTTAGCACTGTCACATTTCACGTTTTTAATATTCTGTTATTAGTTCTGTTTCTAAAGTTAACAGCATCACTCATATCGCAGTTAGATTCGCTAGTTTAATAGTGTCTTTAGCATTTTTATTGCATTTACATGTTATTTAATAGAATTCATTCGCTCACAAAAAATCTTCTTTACTTTTCTGTTAGTGACTTCTCATTTAACACTTATATAGATAACCCAGTCCCTGAGTAGAATGACTTATCTTATCACTTGATTGCATATGACCACGTATACTTGCGTGCCTATTTGTGAATGCTTGAGCATCTTACGTGTTAGTGCATTATTCAGCTAGATTCTCATTTATTAATCGATGCAGTCTCAGATATCGATCAGGTTTTTGGCGCCGTTGCCGGGGACTGGTGTTTTAAATCTGTTTAAGTGTTGTTTGAAAAGTGGTGATTAATTGTTAAACAGTGTTAACAACATTGTGTTGTGCATTTCAGGAGAATTGCTCAACTGCAAGGAAATTATCTGGAGAATGCTCTAAACATTGCAGTTCAGAATCTTAAGGCAAAGCCAATGGTTATGCAAAATCCAAATCCCAACAATGCTAATGTTGTTAATGCTAATGCTAATGCTAATCTCATTCCGCCAGTGGATGAAAGGGATAGAGCAATTAGAGCTTATGCTTATCAAGCTATCAATGGTTTAAATCCTGCTATTGTGAGACCTAAAATCAGAGCTAGATCATTCAAGTTAAAACCTGTCATGTTTGAGATGAAGTTGACAATTGGACAATTTCATGGCTTAGCATCTGAAGACCCTCATCAGCATTTACGCTCATTTCTAACAGTCAATGATGCATTCAAATTTCCAGATGTTACTGAAGACTACCTGCGCCTAACTTTATTTCCATATTCATTGAGAGATGGGGCAAGAACCTGGCTAAATACATTGCCGTCTGGATATGTCAAATCTTGGGATGAGTTAGTAGATAAATTTTTTATCAAGTACTACCCTCTGACGAAGAATGCAAACATGCGACACGAAATTACTGGGTTTCAACAATATGAAGATGAATCAGTAAGTGAAGCTTGGGAACGTTTTAAGGACTTGGTGAGAAGATGCCCTTAAAATGGTTTATCATTTTATGTGCAAATGGAATAATTCTATCATGGATTGGACCAAGCATCCAAGATAGTGCTAGATATAGCAGCCAATGGATCTCTTATGAAAAAGAAATATAAGGAAGCTTATGAAATTCTGGAAACATTCTCGTTAAATAATAGCCAATGGTCAAATCCAAGAAGAAAACCTGCAAAGAAAGAAGAACAGTTGGAAGTAGTGTCTTGACGACACTACGAGCTGAAATGGTGAAAATGGCTAATGAGTTGAAGACTTTACGAATGGAGAGCGTCACAAAGTCGCAGAATGCTGCAGACATTAGCCAGATTCAGCTGGAAAATTATATTTATTGCGGAAAAGGACATGCATATGACTTCTGCTTGCACAACCCTGCCTTAGTGATGTACATGGAGAATGTGAGTAATCAAAGACCAGTGAACAATCTGTATTCAAACACTTACAACCCTGGCTGGAGACAGCACCCGAATTTTTCCTAGGGAGGTCAAGAAAATGCTGTGAACACCTAGCAGGGGCAGGCAAAAATACAACAACCACCTAGATTTGTAAATCAGAACGCGCCAGGATTTAACAACCAGGGTTATCAAAAGCAAATTCAGCCTCAGCCCATTCCAGGCACTTCTTTAGAAAGCTTGTTTAAAGAATACATTGTAAAAAATGATGCAAGTATGCAAAGTCAGCAAGCCGCTATGCAAAGCCAGCAAGCAGCTATGAGAAACATAGAAATTCAAATGGGCCAGTTAGCATCAGAATTGAGAAATAGACCTCTTGGGAAGCTTCCATCTGATACAGAGCCAGCTAGGCGAGATGGGAAGGAGAAAGTGCACACAATTGAGCTACAAAATGGTAAACCTCTGAAAGAAAACCAAAATATCAAAGCATACAACGAGAAAATAGCATTGTTTGAGGAAAATCTCGATAGCAATCTAGAGGAGCAGAATGTTAATAGCACTGCGCCCGAGAAGAATCTGAGCAAGCCCAATGCTGAAGGCATTGTATTTGAGAAGTATTTGGAAGATCAGAATGCTGAAGACATGCAGTCCGAAAAAGTTGATAGCTAAAAGATGAAGAAGAATCCTATTGTGGAAGATTTTACAGTGGGAAAGGATAATATGTCGAGTAACCAGATTGAATTTTTTTTTTTTTTTTCAACCGCCTCCACCACCGTATCCTCAAAGGCTAAAAATAAGAAGCAAGATGAAATTCACGTTTAGAAATTCCTAAACATTCCGAAAGAAAGTCATGTGGACATTGATGATACAAGAACACATCCTTATAATATTGAAGTCTGTTCATTCTTGAACTATGTTGAAGTTTAGAAGAGAATGTTGAAAAGAACTGTGAAAAATGTTCAATGCATTCTCTAAAAATGCCAGAATCAGAGTTAGGAGCATTGAATGACGAAGAAATGAAGGAGTGTAGTATTCTGGCCACAATGAGCCCGTTTGAAGCATTGGATTTGAGAGAAGGAGTGATCCCACCAATGAAACCTTATATAGATAAGCCTTCTATTTTAGAGCTTAAGCATTTGCCTGAGCATTGGAAATATCCATATTTGGGAGAAGAGGAAACTCCTTTTAATCATTATCTCAACTATCCTTATCCCAAATAATGAAGCATTGATGCAGGACATGTGGCAACAATATGAAAAGGTTATTGGGTGGACGCTTGCAGCCATTATGTTGGAAAGTTGGAAAACTTGGAGCAATGATGTTCGGTACATTTATTTATGCTTCAAGTATAAAAAAATGCATGAATTCTTTATATGTTAACTTATTTGTATTAAGCATGTTTCCGTAGTTGTAGTTAGCTTTTATTTTTGCCTTAACTTAATTAGATCTGTGCTAGTTTTTGTTTTTGGAAAAGAAAATTTCAGAAAGAGCCGAGCAATTGTTGAGAATCAGAGAAGATAGAAAAGAAAGCTTTGAAGAATCCTGTCCTCAATTATGAAAGGAAGTTTATGTCCTTATCTCTGATGCTTTCAACATTTAGTTTGGTTATTTTTGTGAAAAAAAAAATATGCTTAGTTTTTCTTTTAATTTTCGTTAGTTTAGTTTAGTGTTTGTCTGGCCATTTTGGAAAAGATAATCAATGTTGCCAGCTTTAGTTAGTGTTGGTTGAAAAAGTTGATCCTGCCTCAATGTTTTTAGCATTTTGTTTATCAATGGTGAAATTCCTGATGTTATCAGCATTGTGTTCTGTCCATGAAATTTCCCGAGCAAACTAAAGACTTAGCCTAGTTTTGAGCCTTTAGTTGAGTATGGCTTTCAAAATATTTTTACATAATAGTGAGTTAATCTCTTATCGGAACAAGGAAATAAGAGAGCTCTAAATGCTAAATCTGAAAGCTTGAAACATTTCCACAAGAAATCTTGAAAACTTTAAGTTTAGGGGAACTGCGCCTCACCTTCATTGAGGACAATGAAAATTTCAAGTCTGGGGGTGAAGGCAAGCCCGTGCATTGAGAAAAAGACAAAAAAATAATCAAATTCAAAAAAATAATCAAAGCATTCTAGTTAGGTGAATAAAAATGCGAAAAGCATTCAAAAAAAAAAAAAAAAAAAAAAAAAGAGAATAAGGCAAAAAGCTAAGTGTGTAATGAGAAAAATCCAAATGGAGCTAAGGCTAGTAGCCAATGTACTCAATATCATTTAGTCGGAATGCGCTAAGCATTGAAATATCACAAGAAGTTCCAAGTGCTAAAGGGTGTGTGAGTTTAGAAAAAGTCAAAGAAATCTAAACAGAATGCTTTAGGTAAACTTAATTGGATCAAGGGATTGAGTAGGGTGTTTTGGAGTCTTAGGCATTAGCGTTTAAGGGTGCTTAAGTTCTTATTCTATTAGGGAAGAAATCGTGGTTAGGTATAAACTTTGTTTTGAAAAGCATACGAGGCTAAAGGTGATTAGCGAATGCTGAGAGCTTTAGTTTATGACGAAAATTTCTAAGACAGACCGCAATGCTAAGAGCATTGGAAATGGATCTTATTGATTTTGATTTTGGCAACCAAACATAATTCCTCTTTCTCTTGGCAATCAAGCCTTCAGCAGTAATTGAAATTGATTTTGGATCCACATCCTTACAAGAAGAGCCCAACTTACGAAGTTGAACAGGCCGGTCAACACGAGCCCATGCCAATGCTTTCTTGGACAACTCATAATTTTTTCAAACGAGGAAAACGTACGACCTTCGATAAAAATAGGAGACTTTTGAATTTGTCGGGTAATTTGTGAAAATGGATCTTTTTTTCAAACTTTTTATTAAAATGGGTCTGTTTTAAAATATTTTTTAAAAAAGATACCCACAAAACATGGCAAAAGTCCCCCTTGGTCAACGTAATGGAAAATGAGCGGTGTTAGTTTCCCCTCCATCCCAACTCCATCCGAGTTTTTCTTCGGAACATAAACTTATTGTGTAGGTTTAAAAACTTTTTTCCGTTTTTTCCTTTTGTTTTTTTCTTTTGATTTTTTCTTTTTTTTTCGTCCTCGTTTTGTTTTTTTTTTTCTTCCCTATTCCGTTTTCTTCTTTTTTCATTTCATTATTTCCTCTCTTTTTTTTTTTTCTACGGTGTAAATTTTGTGTTATGTCCAAGTGTTTTTTACCTTTTTTTGTTCTTATTTCATTCCTTCTTTTTTTTTTTTTCCTTTGATTTGTTTGTTCTTTTTTCCTTATTTCATTATTAATTAAATCATTGAACTCTTTTTTCTTTCTTCTAGTTTATATATATTTTTATCTTTTATTAGGTACAAATATTAACCTTGATTTTTTTTTTTTAAACATAGTTGTTTATCTTCTTTTTATATTTGGTACTCGACTAAAGTGATATTTTTCTTATTTAATCTACAAAGATAAACATGGCTAATTTTTATTTTAAAATGTTTTTGCATGTATTTTATGATTTTTTTTAATTATTATTATTAAACTTGGTAATGCTACTATGAATGTTATTTGTTTTTTATACATGTTGTTTAGTATTAAGTATATTTTGTGTTTAAAAATGTGCACGTTCATTTATGAATGGATGTTTATTATAATGTTTTTTCATGTTGATTTTAGGTTATAATGAATTTTGTTTAAATTTGCATATATTACAATGATTTTTTTATTTATTTAATAAACCTAGTGTTGCTACTATGAACGTTATTATTTGAGGAAATGTTTCAAAAAGGGATCTCTTTTTGACAATGTTATCGTCAAAATGGTCGAATATTGATCATTTTCTAAGGAAAGGGTGTGGTTGAAAATAGTCAATATAGTGTTTGTATGTAGCTACTTTTGTTTTTTTCATATAAAATTATTACACACAATATAATTAATCAATCATTTTTATAAATATCATCCATATACACTTGTTTTTTTTAATCCAATTTATATCCTATTATCATGACAATTCTTAGGGTTTAGTCATTAGATACTAATTTATATTATTAAAAGCTAATTTTTTTAAAAAAATAAAGTTGAAGTAATTTTTTTTTTTAAAAAGTTGAAGTAATTTTTTTTTAATTGAACATGAATATCATACATTTATTTTCTTTTTATTTTTTATTTTTTTAAATTATATGAAACATTCATTTTTTTAAGTATAAATTGAGGCTTTACAAAATATTCATTGGATTTCATAAAAAAATAAATAAAGAAAAAGGATAGAATAATATAAGGAAAAAAGGAAAGAAATAAAAAAACAAAAAAACTGATTCTTTATTAAAAAAAAAAAAAAAAAACATTAAGTAAACAAGAAAAAAAAATGGAAGAACATGATTAAATGAAGAAAAAAAAAACGAAATATGGGGAAAAAATAACGGAAGAAGCTAAAGAAAAAAAAAATTGAAATCAATTTAGAAACTAACACGGCAGTGGGATGTGAAATTAACCCCGCCTCATTTTCCCTCTGCTTTCTGATACTTTGACCGATGGAGAATTTTGCAGGTGTGTAAGCGACGCCATCGAAAAAATAAAATAATTTCAAAACATGTGGCTCGTAGAAATGCCAAGGCCCTTTTTTAGAAAATGTTTTAAAATAAATCCATTTTGATAAAAAGTTCGAAAAAAAAGACCCATCTTCACAAATTACCCGAATTTGTCTCTTAGCTGCCACATCATCGTTGTCAGTTTCTTTCACTAGTAAATACAAAATCTTGAATTAGTCAGAGCAATTGTAATCCCCTCTTCCAACACAGCTGGGGGTTTTGGAAATTCACTTAATGACCCCTCTTTAAGACATTCATTAACCTCCTTCGTAACCGCTTGAAAATCGTCTTGAATTAAATCCGTAACCACTGAATTCAATCCACCACTTTCTCCGCCAAATTGAATATTAGAATGTAACAGACGCTCCTTCGTAATCCATGGCCGGACCTCCATCTGCGCAACACCTTTTCTGTTCTTCCACTGTCGGCGCTACCATGTTCAAATCCTTGGTAGACTTTTGCTTCCTCCACGAAAAAACTTCACTTTGGTTGGGAGCACCATTAGCATGAAAGGACATGAAATTTTGTCCTCTCCCACAAATAGAACGCTGATAACTCTCAAGAATTGAGAGTTAAAGTAACTTAAATTAATAGGATTATGGATAGAATTTGCTATAATTAACTACTGAAATAAAGAACTTCGCCCCAATAGACTATAAAACGAAGCATAAGCGAAATGTCATATAACATCTTGCTTAAAATGAATGCAGAAGTTTGTTGCAACAAAATGTGAACGAATGCATAAGAAATTGTTAAGTGTTAAAAAGAACTGATATTTGTAGTTTGTTGTAGCAAAACTTGGGGAGGCGAAGCAGAGTGAAAGAAGAAGAGTTTGTCCAAGTGAAGGAAAGACCCCTCAAAGCAGTCCTGAAACAACCAATTTTTGCCAAAGCAAAGCAGAGCGAAAGGTTGGTAGAAAATATCTAATCAAGGGGATGCATGACAAAGATCCAAAGCCCTACAATTAATCTCAACCGTTCGTTCGATTCGACTTTGATGCACTCGACAAGGCAGATCGTGGAGCAGAAGAATGTCAGAGCAAAGCAGCTTTCGGCTGAGTGGCGATCGTGGAGCAGGAATTCTCAGAACTTGTCGGGGACACTATAAAAGGCAATCGCCTCTTCATTAAAAAGGGTTCAGAATTTTAGAGGAGTTCTTCTTCCAGCTTGTTTCTCTCCGTTCTAACCAAAGTTTATCTTTTCCATCTAGATTTCAAGCCGCCGGAGCGATTTCGCCGGGCTTAGTGTAGTTGTTCATAGCTTAGTTTAGTGCATTTTTGAAGAACACTTGTAGTCTGGGCTTGTTTGGAACCATTTCAACATCTATCGAAGTTTCAGGCGTTTTATATATCTTCTTTTAATCTCCACATACGCACACTTTTTGTTAAACATGTTGTTTAGTTCTTTATTTGTTTTAAGCGTATTGACTAGTATGAGTAGCTAAAACTGTTGTCGGAAGGTCATGGGGAAGTAAGGAACTTCGCTTGAAAAATCATGGTTAGCATATGAAAAATCAAGATTACCCAAATGATCGTCGGCCTTCGGGGAAGCCATAATCTACAACACCTTCACAAACAACCATGGCCCTCGGATAAGACCCTGTCCTTCTCCATTTCTGACCGGAATCGCACATAGAATAAATTTTCCCCTGCTACTTCGAACTTGGTATTTGGTTTGGACTTTCCACGTTGTTGACATAACCTAGCGAAAAGTCTCAAAATGCACTTTTTTAGTCGTCAGCACTTTGACCAAAGCACACAACCTCACATTAATAGGGGGAAATGATGACCCCTACCACCAGGCGAGATGGCCGAACTCTCAACCTCAGACAGAACAAAATGTCGAAGTCTACCCATAATATCCTCCATTAGAACAAATAGAATCAAGATTAGAAAAGGTCGAAGAAAGAGATGAAGGAAGGATGTAAAAACTTTTGTTTAATCAATGGAAATCTGCACAAAAGAAAGTGGAACGTCTCTCGAGCAGAAGAGAAAAAATTGTTTCAAAGCCCCACGTTGATTTATTCTCAAAACTTCTTTAAATTCAAATGTGAGAGATTTGTATTCCCGACTTTTTGATTAATGATATTCTTCTTGATTAAAAAGTTGGTTTAAATCTTCTGTTAAAAAGAAAAAAAAGTCCAAAAATCGGTATTTGACTCTCATATTATTTGAGAACAGTAGTGTCCTCGGGTTTGTTGGTCCCTCCCTCCCAATATATATACTAAAAAAGAAAAGAAAAGAAAAGAAAATTAGGTCAATTTAAATCTTCAGCTTACTAATTAAATTAAAAGAGAAATATAAAAATTAATGAGTTCCATAAATAAGAAATCTTCCTATTTCACTCAACTCATTTTTGAGATAGTGCTCTCAAATAAATGAGAGCCACCATGATGTTGAGTTGAATTACCATCAAACAATGAAATTATCCGTTTCTTTCGATTGTAACATTTTTCTTCTAAAACACTTACTAAATGTCATTCTTGTAACATTTATCACCGTAATAACCTTGAGTGAAAATAGCTACAAACCCTATTGAAAAAGAAACTTAATGCACAAAAATGTAAGTGGAAAAATTTTAATGAAAGATTTATATAAATAACTTTTTAGAAGAAATTGTACACAAAAATGAACCTAGTAAAAGACGAAAAAGACTATGTTTGATAACTTCAATCAGTGCAATAGATAGTTTTCAATCAATGCACGTATTTGTTTCAAAAAGACAATCAATGCACATATAGTAATTAATCAATGTCACAAACTGTCTTCAATCAATGTCATAAACAGTTTTCAATTACTGCATTAAACAATCTTCAATCAATAAACGGTGAAGGACTAAATTGGAATATGAAAAAAAATGCACAAATTCAAGTATGGATAAAAAAATTTCTCAAAAAGTGATATAATTAAAATAGACAAAAAAAAAAAGTTAGTCACATAAAACAAGTTTCCTAATTTAAATTGTAAAATTGAAACCAAGGAGGTGTTTGAATAAAGTTTTGGATGATGAGTTATTTTGAGTAGTAAGAAAATTAAGATTTTTATAATAGTTCATTTACATGTAGATTTTTATAGAGAAGTCACAACTAAAAATTCGTTTGAATGTAATTTTTTTGTAGAGGAGTTAAAAGACAATAACTTGTTTGGATGTGGATTTGAAGGTAGGAGTTATTTTAAGTAGTTAAAAATGAATGATTAAAATTGAGTGATTAAAAATGAGTTATTTTGAGTAGTTAGAAATTAATGATTAGAAATGAGGAGTTATTTATGAATAATAAAAATGAGAAGTTATTTTGAGTAGTTACAATAGCTCGTTTGGATGTGATTTTTTGAAGGAATAGTTAGTAAATATTCATTTTTAAATCTTTCATAAATTCAACAAACTCCCCCTTAAAGTTCTCTTTGATATATATATATATATATAATTTTTTGTTTTTGGAACTTACTTCAAATTACGATTTTGATATCAACATTTTACATGTATTTTTTTTAAAAGTAGCCTATTCATAAATTATCTTTCTAAGTAGACACCAAATTTATAATGAAAAAAAAAAAAAACTAGAGAGTGCTTGTTTGACATAATTAAGAGTTATTACACATGATTTTTTACAACTCTTCTTCAAACAATTATATTTAGACAAGTTATTGTAATCACTAAAAATAATAACTTATTTTTAATCACTAAAAATAATCACTTATATTTCTAAACACTTTATAATCATTAATTTCTTAGTACTCATTTCTAACTACATTCAAATAAGCTATTATCTATAACTATTCTACAAAAACGATTATCCAAACGGGCTATTAATCGTAATCTTTCTAAAAATAGCTACATTCAAACGAGCTAGTACTAAAATTAAAATTCAAAATCATTTAAAATAACACTTGTTTATAATTACTCTAACATTTCACCAAGAAAAAAGAAGTAATTGGATCTCCCATGTCCTCCTTGTGTGCCTGGGTTTGGGCTTTCTAAAATTAGGGAGAGACAACAGTTTCCACTACAAGGGAGCGACAGAGAAGAAAACCCAAAGCAAGAAAATAAACAAAAAAAAGGACAGAAAAAAAAAAGAAAAAAGTATTGGGGGGAGAGAGAGAAAGAGAGAGTGGAGGGAGGAGAAGGGGGCGTACACTTTATTTGCCTTTTTTATGATGTGCGCATCCATCCATGACAGAACAGAGAAGCCCACAGACTAGTACTCCAACAACACAAGCCTAGAAGAAGAACATCATCAAGTAACCCTCAAATGATAAACACAGAGCAGCAAAATCATGAAAATGGAAGGCAGAAGAAGTAGGAGTTTGAAGTTGTGGGGTTTGTGGATAAAGGGGAAAGTGGGAATTTGAAGAATTTTGGGATTGAAGAAGGATTCCCCCAATGGCATGCAAAGAAAAATGGTGGGTTTCATGAAATTGAAGCTTTCCAGTCTTGTTTTGATTTGAAACCCTGGTTGTTGGTTGTTGGTTCTCTTCTGGGTATGAGGGATATTTCCTTGTCTGCTTCTTCTCCGATTTGCTCTGGTTTTGTAGAAGAAAAGTGGGTTAGGAAAGAAGAACAACTAGAAGAAGAAGAAGAAGAAGAAGAAGAAGAGGTTTCTTGTTTTTTGTTACCCAACAGCAACGAACCCACTTCTGTTCTTCATATGAGAAGCCCCAGTCCTCCCTCATCGGCTTCTACACTCTCTTCTTCCTTTGGTTGTTGTCTTCCTTCACTTCCTGTTGAGCCCCTCCTCGCTGGATTCGAAGATTTGGACAGTTTGTGGTCCGAATCGCCTGTTCTCCAACGCTGCATTGCCGGAGATGTTCTTCAAGATCCCGCCCTTGGGGGGATTAAAAGCCTTTTCCAAAATGGGAATGCTCCCTCCACTTTTGATTTGGATTCCATTGCTGGTAATGTTCTTCCCAATATTAATCCTAATTTGTCCTTTCCTCTTCCTGCTTATTCTACTGCCTTTTCTGATGTCATTGCTACTGATAGTAAGGCTTTTAATCACAACAAGACTTCCACTTTCAATGTTCACAACCCTATCTTTGCTGGGTCTGTTGAGAATCTTGTCGTTCCTCCTTCTGCTATGATTTATCCTCAGCAGCTTCACCCATTTGACAGCCCTGATGAGAAACCTCAGAATTTGAATGCTCAGGTGTTGCTCAACCACCATCATCATCAGCAGCCTCAGAATCCTAGTTTTTTTGTGCCATTCACATTTGGTCAACAGGAACAGGAACAGAAACTGCAGCCTCAACTGAAGAAGCATAATTCCAGTGGAGGGATAGATCCGAATGGGCACATCCCTAAACTTCCGTTTATAGATCCAGGGAATGAGATATTTCTGAGGAATCATCAACAGCAGCTTGGTTATCTGCCGGGTTTGCAGTTTCTTCCTCAGCAAAAGACAATGTCGCCGAAGTCGAGAGTTACATGGCTCGGCGACAAAATGACGTATCGCAATCCCCCACAGCAACAGCAACATGCTTTGCTCGATCAGCTCTACAAGGCAGCAGAGCTGGTAGGGACTGGGAACTTCTCACACGCGCAAGGGATATTGGCGCGGCTCAATCACCAGCTTTCACCTGTTGGGAAGCCCCTTCAAAGGGCTGCTTTCTACTTCAAGGAGGCTCTTCAATTGCTCCTCCTTATGAACAACACAGTTAATCCTCCTCCACCTTGCTGCCCGACACCGTGTGATGTGATCTTCAAGATGGGTGCTTACAAGGTGTTTGCGGAGATCTCCCCGCTCATTCAATTTGTGAATTTCACCTGCAACCAGGCACTTCTTGAGGCCCTCAATGACGTTGATCGAATTCACATTGTTGATTTTGATATTGGTTTTGGAGCTCAGTGGGCTTCTTTTATGCAGGAATTGTCCTTCAAAAACCGGGGTGCTCCATCGCTAAGAATCACTGCTTTTGCCTCTCCCTCAACTCACCATCCCATTGAACTCGAGATTATGCGCAGCAATCTTACTCAATTTGCTAATGACATTGGAATAAGCTTTGAGTTCGAAGTGGTTAACTTTGATTCTTTGAACCATAACTCTTTTTCTGTGCCATTTTCTCGAGCAAGTGAAAACGAAGCTATTGCAGTAAACTTCCCTCTATGGTCCTCATCAAATCAACCAGCAAGGCTTCCATCCCTACTCCGGTTCATCAAGGAACTCTCACCTAAAATTGTGCTATCACTGGACCGAGGGTGTGATCGTAGTGACCTCTCATTTCCTCAGCATATGCTTCAGGCACTTCAATCCTACATTAACCTCCTGGAATCTCTGGATGCTATGAATATGAATTCGGACTCTGTCAACAAGATAGAAAGGTTTCTTTTGCAACCAAGAATCGAAAGCACTGTTCTGGGTCGACTTCGAGCACCTGAAAGAATGCCTCTTTGGAAGACACTCTTTGCCTCCGCCGGGTACACGCCAGTAACATTCAGCAACTTCACTGAAACTCAAGCAGAATGTGTAGCAAAGGGAACTTCTGTGATGGGATTTCATGTTGAGAAACGCCAGGCTTCCCTAGTGTTATGCTGGCAGTGCCGGGAGCTCATATCTGCTTCAGCTTGGAGGTGTTGAAAAGGGAAGATTGGGGTTTATAGCAACTCATTATGCAGAGGTTCCAATTTATCTACCCTATATTTAATCATCAATAATATTGAACTGTTTTGTGGTATCCCTTAAGAAACTTAACTTTCATTCTTGCAACATTTTCTGCACTTGATTCATATAAGACCAGACAGGGTAGCTTCTTTAGTGTAACTAAAAGTCTAACTACAACCATGTTATTATATTATTTCTTCTGCAAAGACTGGCATAGTTGCTCTTGTTATCATATTTTTTCATTTTGTGTTTTATTTCTATGTAATGCCCAATTTTCTGGCTAAGCGGGTTGCTGTGCTTGTTCAAAGATGACCATAGAACCTTGTTTGACAGGTAAAACAATTATCGAGGTAGAAATTATACTAGGGGCGTCAATGTGCATACTAGAAGTGTTTCGGTTGATCATGTGACTGTATGCTCATAACCTTAATTTAGTTCTGCATGTCTCTTTCTATCTTTGCTGCTTTGAAACTTCTCATCAGTAAAGAACTTGTTAAAAGATGACATTTTGTCTGAGGAGAATAGTCATGATGTACACAAATTGATTTGGATACTCATGGATATAAAAAGAAAGCTGACACTGCTAACTTAATTTCTTTGGCAACGGATATGTCACTCTTTTTGATGATGTAAAGGTGTATTTAGAACTCAGGTGGAGGTCAAAGTCATTAGACAATGATAGTGTATTGAAAAGAAAAAAGAAACATACATGGGGTTTAGAAACTATAGCTTTGGCTTTAGCTTTCTGATTACATATATTTTCTTTGAGGACTCACTACTTATGTTCATGGCCCATCCCACTAATCTTAAAGGATGCTTCTGATAGGTTTGGCCCTTAGATGACTAGGAACAAGATGAGGGGTATTTGGGCAATTAGTTAGGGTGTTAGTTGGATGCCAAATCACTAGCTTCGAGTTCCCGAATTCAGTTTCAGGATATAGCAAAGGTTTTAGCAGCTTTGAGTTCTCCAATCCAGTTTCAGGATATAGCAAAGGATTTCAGTTGGTTAGTTTTTGACATGGATCTTGGTGTATCTCCGTACATCTCAAGGACCATGAACTAAGACTAACCAACCAGCTAGCAAATGGACCATGAACATATCGAATTCAAACCCTTGTGTGCTAGAGATAACTTCACACCATAAATTTTTAATACTCTTCCCGCTCTCTCTTAATGGATGATATAATACGAGTTTTCAATTGACGTGTAGACAGTTGCGTTTGTTTTGTCAATACAGCTATGAGAATCTTAAGACAAAGTTCGAACCCTAATATTTTGGTGCTGTTTGGATCCAAATCCCATAATTTAGTTTAAACTTTATCTTAATTGTTCTGTTCAGCCAAAATCTGATCAACTAAAAGCCTTTTGTTTTGATGGAAGTGGTTGTTTGTCGATGTGAGCGATCCATTCACATTGCTAATTAAGTATTATACTTCCATTGCCTTTCGATTTATTTTTTTAATATTCGAGTTTGAATGCTTATGAATTTCGATTATTCTTTCGAAATGCTTGTCTTCTTGTTCATTGAATATGAGATTTTATTTTTTTTGTATGGGTGTGGGAACAGTAACTAATCAAGCCACATGGGTCATGTTTGGTTGAAGCCTCCCTCTTGAATTCTTTACTATTTTTCCTTTACCATGGAGCCTTCCAAACATGGCCTAATTTTCTTTGCCTTTTTCATTTACTTAATATTCTTAAAGCTTGAGGGACGGAAAAGGAAAAAAATAAAAAATAAAACTCATGTACACTCATATTTTGTATATCATCAATAAAGAAACAGACAACTTTATAAATGAAGGGAACATGCTATGTTTGGACAGTGACAAAGATTAATCACATTTTTATTTGCCTCCATTTTCATTAAAATATTAGGATGGCGGTTCATTAAATAATAATAATGGCTTAACTTTCTATTTTATATTGGAAAATTGTACTGAAGGTTCTTTTATGATAAAATAATTACAAATGTAATTAAATTTTAAAATATTTATATCGATAGTTATTAATATCAATGATTATAGAGAAATTGATCCCGGTAGCAGCTTTTTGGCCTTCCTTTATAATTATAACATTATTTTAAAAATAATTCATTCATAACAGATTATCAATTCGCTTTTTAAAAATATCCATTCTATCCTTTTCAGTCTTTTCCAGGACAGTGCATGCAATTCGCATCCCTCCCAACTTCGTGCGTGTTCTTTCTTCTCATCTTCTTCCTCGAAAATTGGGGAAAATGAATCACTCATCTA
>JBBMKA010072597.1:2070-15549 GCA_037833695.1 Sechiopsis laciniata | reverse complement strand
TCAAAAGTAAAGGTAAAAGGCAAAGGTACGATTTCTTTTGTGTAGAAGGATGGCTTGACAGGGTCAATCCAGGATGTTTATTAAGTACCAGATCTCAAAACAAATATTTTGAGTTTGGGACAACTCACAGAGAAGGATTATTCTGTAATTTTGAAAGACCGGTTATTGCATTTGAGGGACGAGGAAGAGCGTTTAGTCGCTCGAGCTGAGATGGGAAGAAACTGCATGTATAAATTGAATTTGAGAAGCGTACGAGAAAAGTGTTTGTGAGTGGATGTAAAAGATAAAGCAACCCTGTGGCATCTTCGTTTTGGTCATCTACATCATGGTGGACTAAAAGAATTAGCAAAAAATAATATGGTGCATGGGCTACCAGTGATGGACTATGATGGAAGCCTTATGAAGAATGCGTGCTCATCAAACATGCGAGAAACCACGTTTCAGAAGAAAGTGGAATATCAAGCGAAGCAATCGCTCAGATGACTCATACGGATATACACAGACCAATTACCCTAGAATTTTTCAGCGGTAAAAGGTACTTCATTACTTTTATTGATGATTTCTCAAGGAAAACTTGGGTTTATTTTTCGAAAGAAAAATCAGAGGCATTCGAGGTGTTCAGAATATTCAAAGTGGGGTGGAAAAGGAAATTGGTAGACGGATCAAAGCTGTGCGATCTGATAGAGGTGGTGAATATACTTCGACGATTTTTATGAAGTATTGTAGGGAGCAAGGCGTAAGGCATTTTTTAACCGCACCATACACTCCCCAACAAAACGGTGTGGTTGAGAGGAAGAATAGAACCATTCTTAATATGGTTCAAGCAATGTTGAAGAGCAAAATGATGCCAAAGGAATTTTAGGCAGAAGTAGTGCAGTGTATAGTTTATGTGCAAAATTGATGTCCACATGCAAAGTTAGATGATAAAACACCGCAAGAGGCATGAAGCGGAGGAAAGTTGACAGTTTCGCATCTCAGAGTGTTTGGTAGTGTGGCTTATGCACACGTACCTTATCAGCGAAGAACGAAACTCGAAGATAAGAGAAAAAATATGTGTTTATTGGTTATGATGAAAGAACAAAATGTTACAAGCTATTTCACCCAATAAGCAAGAAGGTGATGGTGAGTTGCAATGTGCGAGTAAATGAAGAAAGTGAATGGGACTAGAACAATTCGATGGAAATCAGCACGAAGTTTGAGAATTACCAGTTGTTGCATCAACGAGTATGCTAAAAGATCCTGAAATAACTGAAGAAAAAGAAGAAAAACTGCAACAACCCAGAATGCGGAGTTTGCAAGAATTGTACGATGCGACAAATGAGGTGCATCTTGTATGTCTTTTGGCAGATGCTGAAAGTATTAGCTTTGAGAAAGAAATGCGAGATAAGAAATGGACTAGAAGATCTTTGCGATTGAGCACAATGATACATGAAAGCTGGCAGAATTACCGAATGCAAGTCGGTCGATTGGTGTGAAGTGGGTATTCAAGAAAAAGATGAATGCGCAAGGAAAGATAGAGACAAAGGGTTGCCTATTGCAAAGGGATACAAGCAGAAGTCAAGAATCGACTATGATGAAGTCTTTATTCCTGTTGCAGAACGAATCTCGCATTAAGTGTTGGCTTTGTTAATCGGTTCATGGAGGAGCCGGTTTATTCACATTGGAAGGCGTTGAAGCGAGCAAAGACCAAGTTGTGGACATTTTTAAAGTCATTGCCGAAAGTATTGTTCAAGAAATTAAAGGAGTTAGTTTGGCATGGCGAATGGAAGAAGCATTTAAGTTTATGGAGGACTTTTGTTGGAATAAACTTAAATATAATTTAATGTATTTGGAATAATTGTTAATTGGAGAAATTAGTGGGTAGACAATTAAGGAATTAATGGGTTATCAATTTATGAGCTAATGAAGGAATTAGTGGATCCTTAATTTAGGAAATAGTGGAAGCCTTTTTTGTAAGAACTTGGAGACTAAGTTTGTAATAGGCTATAAATAGAGTGTTCCTTCATTGTGAATTGTAGAGACAAATGTAGAGTGAAAATGAGAGCATTCATAGAGAATGAAGAGAAAAGTGTGTAGAGAGTCTTAGAGAGCAATAAAAGAAAGTGTTATAAAGAAATTTATGTTTTATTGTTTTGTTTTTTCGAATTTAGTTTTTACAGTTCTCAATCGAAGCTGAGTATATTGCTCTTGTAGAAGTTGTTTAATCTTTAGTGCATCATTGCATTGTCCTTAATAGAGATGTCTGGTTCGAGATGTTTAATAGAGATGCACGGTAATAACCAGAGTGCTATTTCCATATCCAAAAATCTGATTCACCATGATAGAAACCAAACACATTGATGTAAGGTTTCACTATATCGGCAATGTAATTCAAGATGAAATCAAATCTATGCAAAATTAGAAGTGTCCATAATCCTGCAGATACTTTGACAAAAGCTCTAACCAGTGAAAGAAGGTTCATGTACCTTTGTGAACTGCTTAAGCTTGAAGTGGGTTGACTCTAGTCATTTTGGATATGAATAGAAGTTTGTTGAGTTTTGTTTGTTCTCTGATCTACATTTGACCATAGTTACTTTATTTGACCTCACCTTGGTTAGGTTTGTTATAAACAATATTTATTTAGTTGGTTTGTTTTTAAACCATTCTATTGAACATTATTGTTAATATTCTTCCTCACTTGTTGATTCTTGTAATGGGGATTCTCCCAAATTGTAATTCTCTCTTCCAAATGAACTCTTACTCTGAGATTTCAGAGTGGATGTAAGCCACATTCCGCCAAACCACTTAACAGACCATGTTCTTTCTTTTTCCTTATCACTTAGTTTCGACTCAAACTCAAAATCTTATGCCCCATTTGTTAAGGTCCCGTTTGATAACCATTTGGTTTTAAGTTTTTTATTTTTGAAATTTAAGCCTACAACAATTACCATACCACATGTTTTCTTCTACATGGATATCCTCATCTTGCCTATATTTGTAGAAACTAAACTAAAATTTGGAAACAAAAAAAGTAGTTTCCAAAAGTTTGTTTTTGTTTTTGAAATTTTGTTAGGATTCACATACTTTTTTAAGGAAAGTTAGATACATTGTAGGAAATATGAGTAAAAATAAACTTAAATTTCAAAAGCTAAAAACAAAAAATCAAATGGTTATAAAACGGGGCCTAATTATTTGGTTTTTTATTTTTGGTTTTCGAAATTTAAGCTTACTTTTACTCAAGTTTCCTACAATGTCCTCAATCTTTCCTACAATGTTTCCATCTTTCCTTGAGAAAGTAGGTGAATGCTAACCAAATTTTAAAAATAAAACAAGTTTTTGGATGCTACTTTTTTTGTTCCCAAATTTTAGTTTGATTTCTTAAAATATAGGTAAGATATAGATATCCAAGTGAGAAAAAACCTATGGTAAAATAGTTGTTCTAAGCTTAAATTTCAAAAACAAAAAAACTAAAAACAAAATGGTTATCAAACGAGGCCTTAGTTGCTAGTTTATCGTTCTTGACAATAGCAATAATGTTAGCTAAGAGTAGTTATTATTTTGGTTTTGACGTGAAATAAATTTTCCAAATAAAACAAGTACAAAAGTCAATACAAAAGACTAACAAGGATTAAAATTGAGTATGATTGAAATGTCAGGCCCAAAAGTATTTAACTTTGAAACATATTAATGAAAGAAAAACTACACCCCAAATTTAGTGACTAAAAATGTATTTTCCTAAAAAAAATAAAAATCAATATCATTCATTTAATTATCTTACCTCCATCCTGGAATATAATAAACTTTTTTCATTACGCAAGTCATCAATAGCACAGCCCACTGTTTCAAGAGCTGGAAGATCTTTTTTCCTTCGTCATAGCTACTTCCAAATGCAGTTCGAGAAATCACATCTGCAGCCATATTTTGCAAATCAGGAAACACATCTATTTCGCAACATTCATCTTCAGAGATCGTTGTTTCCCATTTATTAATCATCTCACTACAACTCTTGGAGAATGATGGAAACATCACCTGTATGATTTCAAAACATTTTGTTTTTTAAAGTTATATGAAAAACATAACAACAATTATAGAAAAATACTAAAAAAATGCACAACAAAACGATTTACCTAATTTACTGATAATGTGTTAGTTACGTTCACAAATAGAAGAGAAAATTGTTTTATTAGGAGATAAGAATATATTATACCAATCAAAGTGGAGCTAAGGTTTTAAAATAGTTTATATACTGCACTCTTATAAAAGCCTATTACAACATAGGACACAATACATAAAAGCTTAGTAACAAAATATAAACTCTATTACATATTTTGACTAGGTTTATATATGTTGACAGATGTCTACTTGTTGACCGAACAACGAGACCCTCAACTAAATAATCGTGTGACATCAATGTCTCAACAATATTCTAATGACCCGGGAACTTGGAGCTTTGTTGCCCTAAACCTAGGGACACCACTGGCTTGTCTCTAGGCTAGGGCACCAAGATACATTGTAGGATTGAAAGAAAAATTGGATAAAAATGAAATCTTAGGACCGAAAGCTAATAAGATTAATCACGCCAACGAGGGCAATAACTCAGCGACATAAGGATGAGCCCATGAACCAAGAGGACATGAGTTCGAATCCCTTTTGTTGTTAAACTCAGAAAAAGAACTTGATTAATCACGGTTTCGAGTCTGTAATTGTTTTTATTTCGTCGCCCTTGCTTTCAACATCATAGTTGTCCAAGGTTTGTTAGATGTATATAGTATACTACTTTTTTTACGACTCAAGAACTTAAAGCTTTGTTGCTCTAAATCTGAGAGCACCACTGGCCCGTCTCTAAGCTGTGGCATGGAGATATATCATAGGACTAGAAGTGAAATTGGCAGTCGCCTGGTTAATTAATCGCCACCTCGAACGTTGGACTTTGAAGAGAGCACATTCTCTAAGCTCAAACACTCAACCATTGTGCCACCCTTAACAATATATTAGATAAATATTCATTTTCATTTCAATGTGAAATCCTTGTTGGAATAAACTTATATCTATTTTTGGAATATGAAATAATTAATTTAGGAATTAGTGGGTAGACAATTAAGGAATTAATGAATTGTCAATTTAGGAGAGTAATTAAGGAATTAGTAGATTTTATTGTTTTAGCAATTAGTGGGAAATACTTATGGAAATAACTTGGAGACCAAGTTTGTAATAGGCTATAAATAGAGAGTTCCTTCATTGTGAATTGTAGAGACAATCGTAGAGCAAAAGAGAGTGAAGAGAGGAAAAGTTGTGTAGAAAGTTATAGTGAAAGTTTAATTGAGAAATAAAGGAAAGTGTTTTAGAGAAATTGTTGTGTGCATTGTCTTTCCAATCTCGAAGCGAAAAGCTTGCGTAATTGTTATTTGTGTTTATTGTTTTTGTTTTTTCGAATCTAGATCTTACAAATTGGTATCTGAGTCGATGGAAAACGTAACGGGTCAATTATCGCTGCCATGATTAATGAAGACAAATTACGAGAATTTGAGCATTCGGATGAAACGCTATTTGGATCTCATGATGGATGGGAAGTGGACAAATAAAGTTTCGTAGAACCAGAGAATACTGCGGGTTATACAGTGGCTTAAACCAAATCGCTGAAAGAGACGCAATTGAAGGATAAAACGACATTGTATATACTATTCCGAGCAGTGGATGAATTGGGCTTTGAGAAAGTGTGGGACACTTTAGAGAAAGTGTTCAAAAGAGCCGACCGAGTGAAGTAAGTTCGTCTCCAAACTCTTCGCGGTGAGTTGGAGAGCATAAAGATGAAGGAGTTAGAAAGCATATCTGACTACATCACGCGTGTGTAGATGGTGGGAATCAATTCAATTGCAATGGCAAAAAGCTAACAGATACACGAGTTGTTAAATTTTTTTTGAGATCATTGACAGATAATTTTGAGAATGTGGTATGCGCAATAGAGGAGTTAAAGAACCTTGCGACGCTCATTGTTGACGATCTTGCTGGTTCTCTTAAGGCACACGAGCAACGCAAGAACAAAAAGAAAGAGGAAATGCTAGAGCAAGTGCATCAAACCAAGGCGTCGATCGAATATGAAAAAGTACTCTATTATAAACAAATTCAGAGTAGAGGTCGCAGACGTGGAGGTCGTGTATATGGTCGCAGTAGTCAAAGCGACAGTTATAATGCGGAAAAGAAACATATGAGTCAAGAAAATTGGCGCGGAAGAGGACGCGGTCCAGGAAGAGGCGGTAGATCAAATCAGTCGAATATTGAATGCTACAAGTGTCACAAGTATGGTCACTATGGAAGTGATTTCTATTATGACAAATGTTACAATTGCGATGAAGAAGGGCATTTTGCGAGAGATTGCGTGCGGATAAAAGAGCTGGAGAAACAAGCAACTTAGCAGTAAAAAAAATGTGAATGATGGTGTACTTTTGATAGAGCATAAAGAAGAAAGCGACAACGATGAAACTTTGTGGTATCTCGACTCAAGGGCAAGCAACCAAATGTGCGGACACGAGCATATGTTTAAAGAGATGCGGAGAATTGAAGATGGTCATGTTTCCTTTAGTGATGCGTCAAAAGTAAAGGTAAAAGGCAAATGTATGATTTCTTTTGTGCAGAAGGATGGCTTGACAGGGTCAATCCAGGATATTTATTATGTACCAGATCTTAAAACAAACATTTTGTGTTTGGGACAACTCAAAGAGAAGGGTTCTTATGTATTTTTGACAGACTGATTGTTGCATTTGAGGGACAAGAAAGATCGTTTAATCGCTCAAGTAAAGATGAGAAGAAATCACATGTATAAATTGAATTTGAAAAGTGTATGAGAAAAGTGTTTGCGAGTAAATGAAGAAAGCGAATGGGACATAAACAATTCGATGGAAGTCTGCATCGAAGTTGGAGAATTACCAATTGTTGCATCAACGAGTATGCCAAGAGAGTCGGAAACAATTGAAGAAGAAGAAGAAGAAGAACCGCAACAACCCAGGGTGCGGAGTTTGCAAGAATTGTACGATGAGACAAATGAGGTACATCTTGTTTGTCTTTTAGTAGATGCAGAAGATATTAACTTTGAGGAAGCAGTGCGAGACAAGAAGTGGCAAACCGCAATGGATGAAGAGATTAATGCGATAGAGCACAGTGATACATGGAAGCTGACAGAATTCCTGAATGCAAGTCAGCCGATTGGTGTAAAGTGGGAATTCAAAAAGAAGATGAATGCGCAAGAGAAGATAGAGCGGAACAAAGCGTAACCTGTTGCAAAGGGATACAAGCAGAAGTTAGGAATTGACTATGATGAAGGTTTTGCTCCTGTTGCGAGAATAAATCTCGCATTAAATGTTGGCATTGTTAATCGGTTCATGGAGGAGCCAGTTTATTCGCATTGGAAGACATTAAAGCGAGCAAGGATCAAGTTGAGGATATTTTTAAAGTCGTTGCCGAAAGTATTATTTGAGAAATTCAAGAAGATGATTGGCATGGCGGATAGCAGGAGCATTTAAGTTTATGGAGGAGTTTTGTTGGAATAAACTTCAATGAATTTTTGGAATATGAAATAGTTAATTTAGGAATTAGTGGGTAGACAATTAAAGAATTAATGGATTGTTAATTTAGGAGAGTAATTAAGGAATTAGTAGATTTTATTGTTTTAGCAATTAGTGAGAAATACTTATGGAAAGAACTTGGAGACCATGTTTGTAATAGGCTATAAATAGAGAGTTCCTTCATTGTGAATTGTAGAGACAATCGTAGAGCAAAAGAGAGTGAAAAGAGAAAGTTGTGTAGAGACTTATAGAGAAAGTTTAATTGAGAAATAAAGGAAAGTGTTAGAGATTGTGTGCATTGTCTCTCCAATCTCGAAGCGAAAAGCTTGTGCGATTGTTATTTGTGATAATTGTCTTTGTTTTTCGAATCTAGATCTTATTTGTTACTACCTCAAGTTAATGTCTTTTTCAATTCTTCATTCTCAAAATGAATCATAATTTGTTTTTTCTACGAACCGACAATACTATTGTATTAGATAAACATGAGATTTTATTTCAAAACTAATTAGCAACGAAAGGAATAGCTAGTGCGTACAATCAAAGTTATAATAAAGAAGTGTATACATATATACCTTTAACTTCTCCATGTGAAATGCAGGGTTGATGATCTTTCTATGCATAACCCATTTAGGTCCCTCGAGAGAGACGATTCCACCTACTCCTTTTTTTCTTCTAATGGGAAGAGAAGATGTCTTACGAATATCATTAATTTGAGAGAAAACAGTCTTCACTTGTTCAGGCTCTGTAATATAAACTCTTGGAGTTGTGCCAACCCACGTGAATGAATCCTTACCTATATTAATTTACTTCTTATTAAAATCAAACCGAATCAATAATCAAAAACCATTATAATTCTTCTTTCCATTGGAAATAAAATTTAGAGAAATGAGCTTACTTTTAACAAATATCGAAATGATTTATCAAATGGAGTCTGTAATTTAGTTTTTTAATAAAGAAACTCATAAATGGATAAAAAAAAATGTTTATTAAACTTAATTTTAAAAACTAAAAACGAAATTAAATTGATTATCAATTCTCATATTTATTTTGTGAAAAGAAGTATAAGTTTAATCTACGGTAGTTTAGATGCCAATCAGAACAGTAAATCAGTTGTCTATAAATATTAAAAAAGAAAAAAAAAGTAAAAAATATTCCAAACCCACCATTGTTGAATTAAAAAAAAATGTAATCAAAAGGATCGGTGGTATAATAGTTTGATTGTTTGATGCTAATCCACTTCAACATTACGGTTATGGGTTCGATCCAAGGTGTTTGTTTGTTGAATTTATGGAAGATTTGAAAATGAGGATTTACTAACTCCTTAAACTAATGACCGACGTTAATTTGCTTGATTTCGATCGGTTGGATCGGTTTCCCTACTTAGAGATGTCATGTTTAGGTGGGAATGCAGAAATGGGCGGAGACAAAAAAATTCCTCCGAGATAAAAGGGGAATGGAGGCAGGAATATATTACTCATTTCCATTTCATCCTTTTCTTCCCCGCGTTTATATTTATGTTTATTTTATTGTTTAATATATAATATACATAAAGTATGAATATTTCTATTAAAAAATTAAATATCTAATTGAAAATTAATAAAAGTTAACTATTTGATCATTTATTTAAAAAAAAAAAAAAAAATCAATTGAAATTTTTTAAAAAATTAAATAGAGAATAATTATTGGGATGAACCTAATTCCCGCCAGTTTTCTTTGGGGAAGCCCCATCCCATGTCCATCAAATTTAAACATGACTTAAGTGTAGATGGGGATGAAATAAAATGACGAGGATGGAGACCACAAAGTCTTCTCGTTCCGGACCCGTAGACATCTCTACCCCTACTCTCCGACAAGTTGTAAGATTGAGACAGATCATATCAATGGTCCATAAATAGACGCAGAGACAGTGGCCCACCTCTACATTAGCCCAACAACTGCGCTGACTTTCTGCCATTTGACCCATTCCATTTCACACCTCTTCTCATCCAAGCTCTCCCCAAACTCAGAGAGGATCTTCTCTCTCTAAAACTTAGAGAGAGAGATTGATTTTCATTTCTCCTTAATTTAGAATCTATTAATGGAATGTGATTTTTTATTTTGATATTTGTGACTATATGCCAGCTTTAAACTAATGTCACAATATACTATCTAACCATATTCAGAAAATTAGTAAAAAATTTAATTCATAAATTAAGTAGATACCATTAATTCTATAGATTAAACCTCACAAAAAATTTCCACACATCCAAACCTTACGCCATAAGCTTATCATAGGAACAAAAACATAATAATAATCTAATTAGCTAGATCAAATATGGTAAAGCACCAACATGTGTATTATTTTCATTATTTGACTGTAATCTAATTTTTACGGGTCACTTAAAAAAGCGGATGAAAGAAGAGTTACCGTATTTGTTGATAGTGACATAAGAGGTAGGGGTGGCGCGTGAAGCAATATCATGAGAGAAAGGCATGGATTGCGTTCTTGCACGGCGGACCGCCGCCGTAATGTCTTTGGAATCACCAAAGAGAAGGCGGTAAGGGTTTCCGGCGAGGCCTTGCTCTCTCAACAACTTTTCCAGCCTCTTTGGCTTCACCCAAATCCAGTTTAAAATTCTCCATCCCAAATAAACCAACAAGCATAACCCTACCATCCATATCCATTTCCATTCCATCTCCATTTTCCAACTTTTTTTTTTGCCACCACCAATTGTGGTAATATATATATATATATATATATTTATCACTTTTAGTTGAATTTACCTTTTTATTTTTTAATCAATACTGTCTTCTTTGATTGGACCGATGTTGTTTTTGTTTTCTTGCTTTTGTTTATTTCCATGATACTTTTTATAAATATATAAATATATATAGATATTAATGGTTAAATTACATATTTATTTGATTGGATCAACGTAGCAGGGTATGTTTGGCTAAAGTGGAAATGGAAGGAAACAAAACAAAAGAAAATTAAGAGAAGTTAGAGTAAATTATTGTTCGGTAAAAAGAAAATAAAAGAGAATGGATAGTAAATTGATGTTTGGTAAAAAGAAAAGATAAATGATGGTATTTTTTAAAATTTTATTTATAGACATTTAATAAATGGCTAATATAATAGAGAGTAAAAGAAAATAAATCTTAAAGTTTAGTGACTAGAAAGATAATGTTAGTCTCTAAATGTTGCAAAATTTAGATCTTTTGACGGTTTGAGGATTATACTTTGATAGTTCATGATGAATATAAAAAACAAAATTTATAGTTTAAGGATTAAATTTATAATTTTTTTTAGAGAGAGATTAAATTTATAATTTAATTTAAAAGATATTATAGTTTGACTTGTAAACAAATCTCCTATTTTCTTTGGGCGGATAAAAATAACATTGTTAAGTCTCTATATTCATCATTTCTATTGTTTGATAAATATTTTATAACTAGTCCATCGCGGATAAATTTAATTAGTAAAATTTTTTAAAGTAAAATATTTTAAGGCCTTGTTTGGTTTGTCGTTTGAAATTCAGGGATTTGAAAGGTAAATATACTGGTTTAGAGGTTTATTACCGTGGATCCCATCCAAATTCGAAAACTGACTTTAAAAAAAAAAAATTATGCATTTTCATTCTTCACTTCTAAATAGATTTATTATTTTTTTTTCTTCTTTTTTTTGTTTAGTTCTGCTTTCTATTGCTTTTAAACTTTTTTTTTAGTTCTTTTTTTCCTTCCTTTTAAACTTTTTTTTTCGTATTTTTTCTTCTCTCATAAAAATAGAGGGTATATTTTGTCGAAATTACAAAAACTTTTCATAAACTGAACCAATCAAATAAACCTTAGTTAAAAAAATATATATTATATTTATCTATTTCTTTTTTTAAAAATCTATTTAAAGTTAATTGATTTCTTTTCTTGTAACAAATAAAGACAGATTTTAAATCAATCCTACATAAACTGTAGACATTTTGTAGAGCCGTAAATTATAAATTTGGTTGCTATCGTTTGAAAAAGAAGCTAAAGTTTTGTCATTATAATTTTAACAACTAGATTTTAATTGTTATGATTCGAAGAAAATTAAAATTGAGTCCATATGATTTAATAAAATTTTAAAAATTAATTTTTGTCCCTGGAATTAAATATGTAAAAGTTAGCTATCTATTTCTTTTCTTGTTAACAAATAAAGACAGACTTGAAATCTTTATGTGGACATTTTGTAGAATGGTAAATTATAAATTTGGTTGCTATCATTTGAAAAAAATGTTAAAGTTTAGTCATTATAATTTTAAAAACTAAATTTTAATTGTTATGATTTGAAGAAAATTAGAATTGAGTATATATAGTTTAATAAAATTTAAAGAATTAATTTTTGACACTAGAATTAAATATGTGAAAGTTAACTATTTTATGTAAATAATTTAATTTTCTTTGTCCATTGTCACAATTCATACCGTGATTATTGATGTTTAAATAATTAAATTTTCACTTACTTAATTGTTAATATTATTATTATGAATGATAGTAACTATTTTTTTAAGTTTATGACTAAATTATAGTATTTAAAATTACATATTAGTGACTAAATTTACCCTTTCTTTTAACCGTAATAATTAAAGTTTTAGTTTTTGAAATTATAAGGATTAAACTCCTACTTTTTCAAATTAATGATCAGTTTATATATATATTAAAGTAAGTAAATAGATAACTCACTCTGGATACCGTGGGATTTAAACTTTGTAAGCCTTGTTTAAACTATTTGATTAAAAAAAGGAACTTTCAATTTTTAAAATTGTTATTTGTATAGTTTTTTAAAATTTTGAAACAGGTTCAAAAAATAAAAAGAATTTTGAAAATAAAAAGAACCTGAAAATAATATTGTTTATAATAAAGTAAAAAGACAAACAAAGAATCCATAATATATGAAAGTGGTATTTGTAAATTAAATTTTCAAAAATCAAAGAGAGTCGTTGAGATTTAAATGTTTCCAATTTTACCAATTTTCTTTTATTTTTATATGAATTTTACATATTATTTCATGTGTGCTATAAATTTTAATGAAAAATAATTTGAAACTAAACTATAAAATATTGATAGGTGCATGAATCTTGTCAAAAAAGAAAAAAAAGAAAAAAAAAGGATCTATTTGTCTCCGTCTAGTTTTCTTTTTTCTTTTGAAAAGTCTCCATCTGCTGTTAATAAACAGAAAAAAAAAGACTTTCTCAAACTCTAAAACGTCATTGGTTACGTCAAAAAACTTTCCGAGGTGGATAAATCAAACGCATGCGTGTTTGAGCATGATTTTTATTTTTAAATTGATTTACTTTGAGCGAGAGATGAGAATATAGTTTAAGTTTAGCTCATTATTGACATATTTTCAAAAAAAAAAAAAAAAACTTACTATTGACATTGATCGAGAGGTTACATCTATAATCAATGAAAAGGGATGTGAAAAAATGTAGGGAATATATTTTATGTGCTTCAATGAATGAATTGTGTATATGGAAGTGGTGTGTTCATGAAAAAAAATCGAATAACGGGTTATTTAAGAAAAAACCTTGTATAGTTGAGAGATTAGTTTGATTATTAAGAAAAAAAAAAAACTTTGTATATGTTAAGGAATATATTTTCTATGCAGATTTTGGCTTAGGAACACAAGACCTTGCATAGTAGGGAGAAAGCAACGCTACTACAAAAAATAAGATAGTTACGTGCATAGAACGTCAACTATATAGTCTTGTTGACACTTTCAAAAGTATCAACGAATCAACTGTCAATTAAAGTCACTATAATTGACGTTTGATAAAGCGTATTCCAATGATATAATTGACGTTTAGTTGACAATTTATAAACATCAACAGAGTATTTTGTTGACGTTTTGTGAATGTCAATGGTAGTTTCGAAACGTCAAGAAAATGTACATGGATTGGCGTTTGATATACGTCAACGAAAGTATTGG
>JBBMKA010072576.1:0-15551 GCA_037833695.1 Sechiopsis laciniata | reverse complement strand
CAGGTAACTTGGGACAGCACCGGGACGGCTAGAGGAGGAGCTGCATGATCATGGGAGCCGCCGACACTCTGCTTTTACGTTTATGTCTTTTCAGTTTCAGCATGTAGTTGGACTTGTAGTCCACAGGAATTTACTTACATTTATATTTCAAATTGTTTGAGGATGTTGACTTTTAATTACTGGCCAGGGTTTCATTTGTTTTAATAAAATGTTTTGAACTATTGATTGGAATGCTTTTTATTTTTACCGTTTTTACTTCCATGCATGCTGAGTAAGGACCAGGTTTAGGACCATTTTTGGGTCGGGTCCTTACACTTTTCCTTCTTCTCAAAAGGAGTTTCTTCATATAAATGTCTCTACAGCCCCAAATTTCAAATAATGGGTAGGATTTGAGATTTCTAGAGTAAGTAGTTTGTGGGGGTGAGCTTAATAGAGATGAGGCTCGAACATTCGTGGAAGGTTTAGATGGAGAGTGATGTTTTTGGCTTTACCATATTCTACTTTCCTTTGTGTTGTTAGCTCTGATACCATAAAACAAAAATTGAAAACCAATAAGCTTCTTCTATTGATTTATGTGCAGCAGAGAACATGTACAAGAAAAGCCAAGAGGCAGTGAAGCTTACAAGGCTGTAGAATTCAATGTGATTTTTAAGCCAAGAGGTAGTGAAGCTTACAAGGCTGTAGAATTCAATGTGATTTTTTACACAACACAAAGAAAGAATACAGAGAGCTTGACCTTTAAAGGCTACAACCGAGAGCTATTTAAGGAGAAACAAAAACCAAAAGAGGAAGAGGAAGCAAGGACGACAAAGAGCCGTTTAACCTTCTGTCGAAGGACACGAATTCAGCCAGACTTTCAGGAGCATGGATTCAGCTAGACCTTCTTTGTTGTTTGGAACGACATATGCACAGTAGGAGATTTATATTTATCACAAAGATTTTGATGAGATTCACGTTTATCACAAAGATTTGAGATTGTAGTTTTAGGTGTACTTGTTGACTTGAAGAAGACAATGTGCTGTCTATTTCCATTACTCTTTTCACAACATGCATGATAGTAAATTCCAATTTTAGACTTTTGTTAAAGTCAGGTCTTTTAGTTGAGTGCCTTCTATTGATATGTGAAGCATGTAACTAAAGTATTGTTTGTTTCCAAATCTAACTAATATTAAAATGTGTTGGTTGTGACTATGTTTAGGTAAAAATAACTATTTTTTTTTTTTTAATTTAACATTGATATTTTAGAATATTATAAAAATTTTAAATCACGTGGTTGAGATCCGCACTAATTAAGTCACCAAAAATTGTGAAAAACAATTATATTTGATTTAGAAATGTGTCATAACATGTTTGAAATTTTTTTGGGTAGTTTATAGTTACGTCATTGTTATGTTTGTGAAAATTTTAATGTGCATATTAGTTAGTTGCCTAATTGTTTTGTCTGTCTTATTTAGGTACAAGACAGCTCGAGCTGCTCGACCGTCTTTTTTATGTTTATTACTATCAACTGGGCAATTTTTAATGAAAAATTATGTCAAATAAATGATGTAGATACAATCTCAATGATTTTGATTATTTTAATTTATGAAATAATATATAAACTTAAATGATTTCGATTCATTTTGTGTTTCATAAAAACAACTAGTTTAGGGCAATACACAAACACTAACATGTAAATTAATAAAATGAAAATAACTAAAAGATTTTAAATAATAATAATAATAATAATAAAGAAACGCTCATGGTTTATAACCATCAACAATATTTTTAAAAATGTTGATAGTTAAACCCACCATCGGCGTATATGTAATACACCAATCGTGGCCTAGCTACCTCGTCGGTATATATATACACCAACAATTTCCTACTCCTTCGATGTATATATATGCCAAAAGTTTGTAATTAAATATCATCGACAAAGTCGTCTCTACGGTTGATGCGACGAAGCAAAAATCGTCAAAGAAGATTTTCCCTATGGGTGTTAATTCAAGGCTATGCCAACAATTTTAGATTGTTGACAATATATATCCTGTTTTTATAGTCTCTTCATTTGGTAGATGTTAGGAATAAATACCGCTAAGATATTCGTTAGGACTTGTTATATATATATATATATATATATATATATATATATGTATGTATGTATTTATTTGAAATTAACTTGTTAGATTTATTTGATATTATTAGACATCTTCTCATATTTATTATGATATTTATTAGATATTACCCATAATTTGTTAGGAAATCTGTTGAGATTTGATCTTTGATGTAGTTATACATTTGTGGAAGGTTAATAAAAAACTAGCCATTTTAAAACTTTCTCAAAATTTATCATGGCATCAAGTTGTGACTTCACAAATTTATCTTAATATATTAGAAGCCCTTTAAATTAGAGATTTAGATATGATTATTTGATGATTTGTGAAATTTGCAGGTTCAGCAACGTGTGTGGTGTTCAACATCCTATTTGTTGTATATTATAATCGGTGATATGATCAACAAAAATTTTACTATTCATGAAATGTGTGCAATTCACGTGGTACAATAATGTTTCATAATAGCGGTATATTCTATTTAGCGGCATGATCGACGAAAATTTTACGATTCATGAAATCCACATGATTTGTGTGGTGCACTATGTTCAATATCGTATTTGCGATATATTCTTTTTCATCAAGATACTAAATAATAGGGCGTGCAATTACTTTGTTTTCAAGTTGGTCATATGTGAGAGCATTAGAGATAAATATGATAAAAAATATTCTCTAGAATTGGTTAGATTTAGACGGTTATATTATTAGATATTTCTTTCATATTTATGAGGATATTTATTATATATTATCTAGAATTTGTTAGAAAATATGTTGAAATTTAATATTTGATGTTAAAAAATGAGAAGATTTAGGTTTTTTTTTCTTCAAAATTTATCATGGCAGTAGGGGGATGACTTCTCAAATTTATCGGTATTGAACAACTTTCAAAATAAGAAAATGGAAAATGTGTTGAATATACAATTATATAAAAAAGAAAAACCCACTTAGGGGATTAATTAATAGCTAGGAGTAGGAGATATTCGTCCAACGTTACAAAGAATTCTAAGTATATAAAATGTTTGGTTTTTTTTTTTTTTTTTTTCTTTTTCTTTTTGACAGTAATGTTTGGTTTAGTTCACACACAAATAAATATGAATTTATTAAATATTAAACCTAAGGATAAGCAATAATGCTATTTTGATAATCAGTTTAGGTCACTGTTATTAAAAATAAAAATAAAAAGCCAATTCAATTGTATTGTGGTATGCATCCTCTTCTCAAAATAGACTTTATTTTGCTTTTTGACCAATAAATAACACAGATATTCCAACCCATGTTCTAAGCTAAATTAGATTTTGTAACCCTAATATTTATTATTTTCCCTGTTTTTACGGGATCGTTAACACGTAAGGAAATTTAAATGATATTGAAAAAACTATGATATGAATTATTTATTTATTTTTTTTTTGACTGATAAATTTAGAGAAGTCATGGCCAAAATATGTTTTCAGAACTATATGTAGTTCCCAAAATATTAAACCCTAGAAAATATTTACAACATTTAAAATAGAATAAATCTAGAATAAGATAAAATCTAAGGAAAACTAGGAATTATATTTATAATTTCTTTTATAATTCCTAACACTTCCCCTCAAGTTGGAGCATGTAAATTGCAAATGCCCAACTTGTCAAGTAAAAATCTAAACTGTTATTTTTCAAGTGTTTTTGTCAAAATATCAGCCAATTGGCGTCTGATGGGAACATATTCAGTAGAAAGATTTTTAGATAACAATTCATCACGAACAAAATGACAATCTGTCTCAATGTGCTTAGTACGATCATGAAATACAAGATTCTTTGCAATATGAAGAGCAGATTGACTATCACAAAATAATCTCATAGGTTGAGGATGTAAAACACTAAAAGAAACTAGTAATGATTTCAACCACTTTAACTCACACGTAGCAATCGCCATTGCACGATACTCAGCTTTAGCAGACGAACGAGACACAGTCGCCTGTTTTTTTTTTATTTTCCATGATATAGGAGAAGAACCAAGAAATACCACATATTCTGTTAAAGAACGACGAGTCAATGGACAAGCCGTCCAATCACTATCGCAAAAAGCGGTCAACTTTACTTGGCTTTTAGACAGTAACAAAATAACTTGATCTGGAGCACTCTTCAAATAGCGCAATACCTTTAAGGCCGCATCCCAATGTTGAACCAGTGGAACACTCAAGAACTATGCAAGATTATGCACTGAATAACTCAACTCTGGACGTGTAACAGACAAATAAACAATACGTCCAACTAAACGACGATATTGTTCTGGGTTTGCATATGGCTCCCCCTCAACACAGGCCAACCGATGATTCTACTCCAGGCTTACAACCTAGCATGCCAGTTTCAGTCAATATATCCAAAGCGTATTTACATTGACAAAGAAATATACCTTCCTCACTTCGAGCTACCTCAATGCCCAAAATATACTTCAAAATGCCTAAATCTTTCATATGGAAACACAAACACAAATAATCCTTAAATCTCAAAACTACATCAGGAGATGAACCTGCTATAATCAAGTCATCGACATATACAAGTACATGGAGAGATATACTACCTCAAATATAACTAAACAACAAATAATCAGCATAAGACTGCGTAAAACCATAACATGTTAAAGCATTAGATAACTTAGTAAACCACTTTCGAGGTGCCTGTTTCAAACCAAACAAAGACTTATGTAACCTGCAAACTTTCCCTGAAGTAGAAGCATTGTACCCCGGAGGAAGCCACATATACACTTCCTCTTCCAAATCGCCATGAAGAAAAGCATTATGAACGTCCATTTGATGTAATTCCCAATGCAAACTTGCAACAATAGTAAGAAAAAAGACGAACAGTTCCCATTTTGGCTATTGGGGCAAACGTTTCATTATAATCAATACCTGCAACCTGACAATTGCCAAAAGCAACCAAATGTCCCTTAAGACGTTCAACTGCACCAGATGATGTATACTTGAACTTATACACCCAACCACTACCAATAACTTTCTTACCAGGAGGAAAATCCTCCAAAGTTCATGTTCCACTGCGTTCAAGAGCATCAATCTCAACTTGCATTGCCCTTATGCCAACCTGAATGTCGCATAGCTTCTTGAAAAGAACTTGGCTCTTTGCCCTCTGAAATTTCCATTTGAAAACATCTATGTTTCAAAGAAAATTTGTTATAATCAACATAACATGCTATATTGAAAGGTTTACCGGATGAGCTAGATTGAGATGAGGGAGCAATAAGTGAAGTAGAGTCGTTATGGTGTTTCACAATTATATTCATAACATAATCACGAAGTTTCGTCGATGGAATTTTTGTACGATGGCCACAACCTAGTACCTCAACACCCTTAGATTGGGATATGTCACCAGTGCCTATATCAACACCTTCAGTATCAACACGGTTATTTACAATAGTATCGGCAGATGGTATCTCTTCACTCAAACCATGACTAACATAGGCCTTATCATTATCATCCCATAAAGAGGGTTGAGCAAAATATATTTTTCATTGTAATCTCGAACGATCAGGAAGAGACTCAATAAAGGGAAATTTATCCTCGATAAATTGCACATCACGACTTATGAAAAACTCATGTTTTTCTAGATCATAAAGACGTCAACCTTTCTTGCCAAAAGGATAGCCAACAAATATACACCTTCTAGACTTAGAATCAAACTTATCTCCCACATGAGGCCTATTCGCAGCATAACAAAGACACCCAAAAACGCACAAATGATCATATGAAGGAATTTGACCAAACAAAAATTCATGAGGCGTTTTTTCCATCCAACACAGGAGTAGGAGTTCGATTTATAAGATGAACCGTAGCTAGAACATATTCACCCAAAAAATACTTAGGCAATTTTGCTTGAAAACGTAAGGCACGAGCAACATTAAGAATATGCCTATGTTTACTCTCAACTCTACCATTTTGTTGTGGAGTATCAACACAAGATGTTTGATGTAAAATTCCCTTCTTGGCAAAAAATGACTTTAAACCCACGAATTCCTGACCATTGTCACTTCTTAGAACTTTAATTTTCTTACCAAATTGAGTTTTGACCATGACATAAAAATCTTGAATTAATTTTGCAACCTCAAACTTTCCAATCATTAAATATACCCAAGTTACACAAGAATAATCATCAATAATGGTGAGAAAAAACGTGCACTGCAACTTTACAAAACATTATTTGGACCCCAAATATCACAATGAACCACATCAAATGCACTAGATGCTTTATTTATACTTACAGGAAATGAATTGCGAGGTTGTTTACCCATAAAACAAATTTGACAATCAATGTCACAACTTGTATTGCTAGAAGCTACCCCAGTTAAAGAAGATATTACTTTCATCGAAGGATGACTCAGACGTCTATGCCATAACATACTTGCATCTGACACTACGACGTTATTTGCTAAGATACAACGAGCACGCACTGACCTGAAGAAATAGACTCCATTACACTGCACCCCCGCTCCAATCAAGTTCCTTAAAGTGTGATCTTGTATAAAACATAACTTGTCTGTAAAAAGAACAATATATTTTTTGTTGTTCTAGAAGTTAAGAACATATAACACATTCTCCAAAATTAAACCATCATATAACACAATTCTTCCTTCTTTTATAGCGGTTGTACTGTTTCCATTAGGCAATGCAACAGGTGCAGATATGTCTCATAAATTAGAAAATAATAAAATATATTGTTCTCCGGTATCAATAATCCACTCACTAGAATTATTTGTACCACACAATGTCTCATTTGATGGAGTTGTGAGTTGTAAACCATTAACCGCATCCATAATCTGTAACGTGATCATCCGTTAAAGTTGGTGCACTTACTCTATCTATCTTTCCAATATTTTGTGAACCACTAGAACTAGAATTCCACATATTTCACTAACAACAAAATATCATTAACTTTGCACAGCAAAAGAATAATGCACTGTTAAAGTTGAACACTGCCGCAATAAATTCTAACGATTAACTTGAGAATTCAATCATTACAGCCGTACAAATCTCCAATAAGCTGCACCACATGGGATTTTTTTTTTTTTTTTTTCCTTACTTTATTTTGAGTTTCACCACTTGCCAATAAATCCTCTTGGAATTTGCAAAATTAATTTGCACCAAATTGACTCCAAAATTCAATTCACATCTTGCAAATTGTTTTTTCCACTGTCAATTGATTTTCAATTTCACGATGAATCGCCTTCTACAATTGAATTGATTCACAATGAATTTGCAAAACACTCATTCACCGACAACCATCGAATCAGTTGATTTTTTTTTTTTTTTTTTTTTTAGAATAACGTAATAATTTTCTCTATGACTCTCATACCATGATAAATTTAGAGAAGTCATACCCAAAATCGTCTCCTTTTTCCATTATGTTTTTCAGAACTATATATTCCCAAAATATTAAATCCTAGAAAATATTTACAACATTTAAAATAGAATAAATCTAGAATAAGATCAAATGTAAGGTAAACTAGGAATTATATTTATAAATTCTTTTACAATTCCTAACAAATTATAAAATTCAAACATTAATTAGTAAGGAATAGATAATAATAATATAATATATTTTTATTAAAAAAAAATGGCTAAAATATCATTTTGGTTCCTAGGCTTTTAACTTTGTTTAATTTTGGTTCTTAGATTTTCAAAAGTCCAATTTTATTTTTTAACTTTTAAATTTGTTCCATTGTAGTCTTTGGACTTTCAAGATTACTCTATTTTAGTTGCTAAATTTTCAAAGGTTCCATTTTAATCCCTAAATTTTCAAAATAAATTAAATTTATTTTTTATTGGATTTTTTTTTTTTGTTATTTTTCTTTAAAAAATAAATTCAAAATAAGTTCACATATTTTCTTTACTTCTATTAAGATTATTGACATTGTTAAACTAATTTCAATAAATATTAACTTCAAATTTATTATAAGAATTAATTAATTTATTTATTTTTTCAAACTAGAGAGTAAACTAGAACACACTTGAAAATAGATTAAAATTTGACTTTTAGCAGTTAAGAGAATAAAAATAAAAATGGAACCATAATATAGAGCTCAAAATTATGTGGTTGAGATCCGCACTAATTAAGTCACCAAAAGTCAAAATTGTATTTTAACAAAAAGATAATATTTTTTACTTTTAGTATCATTAAAGGTTTTTTTTTTCTATATAGTTGAATCATTAAAAATTAAATGACTCTAAATATAAATCTCGTAATTATTATCGTATTAGTATATAGTTAAACTATATTCACTTTGTTAGATCGTAGTAATCTTGTTTTTTTTTTTTCCTTTTTCAAATCTTGTTAAAGAAGATTTTGTGAATTTAATTATATATATTTATATATTAAGACGTTAATTATTTATTTAGTTGATTAAAAAAATACTATAGTAAGGACGTATATATCTTAGAAATATCAATTATATAATTCAGGTTAAAAAAAAAAAAAAAAAATTAATGGGGGTGCAACGGAAACAAATATTATACTAGGATAGTGTAGAGAAAAAGAAAGTACAGCTAATGCAAATTAGTGAACCTTTTTATTCCCTTGTAACCTAATTGGGTCTCACCAACCTGGCCTTTTTTGCGGCCTACAGAAGTATAAATAAGGCCACTTTGCAATTTCAACAAATGACGATAATTACATAAAATAACTATATATATATATATATATTTTTTTTTTTTTTTTTTTTTTTTTTTTTTTTGAAACAATACATAAAATAACTATACGTCTCTTATATATATAATATATATGTATATTTGTATGTATATATATGTATATGTATATTTGTATGTATATATATGTATATGTATATTTGTATGTATATATGTATATGTATGTATTTATTTACTTATGAATTTGTAATCTTTTAATTATTAAATTATATGTCAATCATTTAAGCTCAACTATTGTGGATTATTATTTACTTTTCTTTATGAAAAGACATGTTTTATATTCTGTCAACATATCTCGACAAGTTAAAGTGAATATATTTCAATTCGCTTCATGATGTATTAGCAACCAAGAAATCATTGCTTCGAATTTTTCACACTTTTATTATACTAAATAAAAGGCATCTTGACTATCCTAATATTTTCACCCATTTTTAACTGACAAATAGTGTGTAATACTGTTATTTATTTTTAACTGTTTTTTTTTCTTTACCGTTTAACATATCTAGGATGGAAAATTTTAAATCTATGAATTTTTTTTTTTTTTGTTAAACATACAAGACAATTAATAATCATTATTAAATTTACGTTTGTTTTTTTTTTTTGAAATTATAATAATTGAGGATGAAGATTCGAATCTAAAACCTTTGTTTACTATGTACACTAATATCTCTAAGAAATTACTTTTGTTGGCGTTAGTTGGTCTTATAAAAGGATGGCCAAATAATTAATATATGTGACCTAGACTGATGATATGTATTTTATCTAAATAAAAGTTATCCGATAAACAAAAAGAAGTTTCGAGTTTCTCTACTAAGTGTGATCATTTTTTCAATATAGATTTTGAATTGACCACAAACATGCGTGTGAATGTTGTTAATTAGTTTTAACATAATTTAGAGATGGTTCATTTTGTGGTAATCCAAGATTTTCATGGGATAGGCATTTGATTACCACGTTTATTTAGCGGTAATGATAAATATTTCGATATCTTGAGATGTCGGGCATTCTAGAATACCCATTTGAGAGACATTTGGATGTCCTCCTACAACATTGATTTTTCAGATTCTCATGTATAGAGCATCCCGAATGACATTTTTACCCTTATTTTTTTTGTAAATTATATTTTATTAATTCATATCAACTTTTTTTTTTCCATATGTTGTGAGTAGTTTGTAGCTTAAAATAAAATAATATGTTCTTTTTTAGTATATGATTATTATGCATGTATTCAAAACTAACCATACATAATTAATTTTATTTATATTTTTCAAATATAATTGTCTACATTTTTATATTTAGCGAATTTTATTGCTTATTCAACTGTTGAATTTATTTTAGTTTTTTATTAAATAATTTATTTTAAAATATAATATGTAAATTAATAAAAAAATATATGTTATATCAATTTTAATTATATAAATTAATGTGTAAATTAAGTTATGAGGGTATTTAAGACATTTTCATAACGGTTTCTCAGGTACCCATGAAATTATTCCTACAAAATAAACATGACTTTCTAAGAATGCTGGACATCTATCATTCCAGGTATCTATGATTCCGGATATTCAAGGATTGCGGTTATCCAGATTACCAGAAAGTAAACGATCCCTTAAAGTATTTGTCAAAATAAAAAGAAAGCTAATGCATTATTGTCCTCAACCAAAATGCCAAATTTTTGGATCCCTTCGTTCTCATATTTTGTTGAACTAAATTAAAAATAATAAAAGCGAATGCAAAATGATAATGGCACTTACCTAGGATAAGTTTTGAAAAAAACATAATACACTAAAGTAGGCGAATTCAAAATACCCATAGGGCCAAGAAAAAAACTTCTCCCTGGCATCGTGGGAGTAAGAGTCTCTCCGTTGTGAGAATGGGTATTGCTTTATTTATGACGGCTTCAAGTTGATCGTTGGGTAGGAGGTCGTGGATTTGGCATTGGCGTTTCTTCAATCAAGCGGTTGGAGAAGGAAGATCAGGTCGCCGATTTGTTAGAGTTCTTAAAAGATAAAACAATGGAGAATATTCAATTGTAATTGGTGGGAAAGGTATTGTAAGAACCCGACTTCTAAAACAAACCTAGACCCGATTCTTACTCAACATGCATGGTTTTAATAGTGTTGTAAATACCGATATAATAGAAAATAGGAATTTAAATGCATTTATTAAAAACATAAATGAGTTCCAAACCTCTGGTTAAAGATTATTAAAACAATTTAAAAATGGAAACGAATGGAAATTCAGTTCCTATCCTGCATGCTGAATAAATAACAACAAATAAATAAATAAATATCTTAAACAGCGGACTCCCATAATCCATCAGCTCCTCCTCTAGCCATCTTGGTGTTGTCCCAAGTTACCTGGTGGAAAACCACAGAAATAAGGGTGCGTACGAAGGTAATCAGTAAGAATCCTCAATCGGGGTACAGTATGCAAACATCATATTATTTAGCATCCTAGCAAACATGCAAAACACAACAAACGATTCGCTAAATGAGTTATCAGCATAACTCTCAACCTTCAAAAGTCTCTAGCTCTCGGTTAAATGATCAGCTCGCTATGCCGATCTTGAAAACTTAGGGGGCACCCGAAGTGTCTGGCTCTAGACTGGACAAAATGGTGTACTGATGACATTAGCACGAGGTAGCCATCCCTTCGGCATCTAATGCTTGTGCACGCACACAACATGCTGCTGCAAGCCGGGGCAAATGTAGGCCTACATAAACTACGTCGGTCTAGGTCCACATGCCTAACTACACGGAATGGTGTCCACTTATCCAGAGATGGTGGGAGGCCCTTGGCACCCAACTGTAGCAGCCTGTTCACACTTACAACATGAAAAGGATCCCGCTCTAGCAAGCTACAAAGTAGGCTTTACCGGGGTGGTGTACTACATCACCACCTTGACTGTCGGAGGCAGAAATCAATCCCCAACGATCCCGAACCATGAGGACAAGTATTCATTGTGTCTTTATAAGCCTCTAGATGATGACAACCTAACTATAAAACATACTAAAAGTACGACATGCTGAATTCCCTAACAGATCACCAACATGCTTAACAGATAAACAATCATCCCTAACCTGGTACTAGAAAAATAAAATACATGGAACTAATACATGCTATCATTACAATCAAATCACCATAACATTCAAGACTAACTATCACATGCTCAAGAACAGTAAAGCATACATGCATAGTTTTCAATCAATGAATATTTATGCAGGGTCACACAACCCACGACAAGGTAACCTTACCTAAAAATAGCTACATAATTAATGCTCATTGAGCTGCAGATAACCAACGACTAGCAAACTCACGACCTAAAACAAATAATACCAATAATACAAAAAACATTAATAATAATCTATTTAGCTAACCAATAGGAAAACAGGGGAAATTGGAATTTACCCAAATCCCAACAAAGAGCAGCGCACAAGATAGGGCTATTCGGAACACATCGACAGGCGCACAAACAAACAACTGCTGCTCGGTAAGGCGCAGACACAAGCGAAGGTAGAGCACGCAGGCGTGGTCGCGGTGCTGTGTGATTACTCGGCCCTGTGCAGGGGTGCGGTACGGGGCAGGCAGCAGATCGCTGCACAGCAAGGGGTGTGGTGCTGCTGCGATGGCGCATCCAGATGCAGGCGGGTACGGGCACAGGAGTGCGATGAGACTCGATCTGGCGATGGTGCTGACGAAGCGCGCGGGCAAGACTGCTGCAGCTAAGATGGGGTTGTGCGTGCAAGATGAGATTGCGGGCATGGGCACGAATGGGTGTGATCGGCAGGGAAGGGAAGGAGAAGAAGAAGAAGATCACCGAGAGAATTCTCTAGCCTTTCCTCTGAACCAATCGATGGAGAAATCGACGAATGAATACGATCGCTAAACAACAAACCCTTTTTGCCACATGTCACTTTAACCCAAATTGCAAAAATAACCTCTCTTGCCCTGAAATCACAAAAATATCCCAGGAGTTTATTAAATTATAAAACATGCCCTAGGGGTGATTTTACCCAAATACCCCTCAAGGCTAAAATTACAATAACGACCCAATCAATCAAATAAAAAATCATACCTAGTGAACTGTAACAAAAACCGAGGCCGTTACATGGAATTAGGGAGAAAATTAAGGAGGGGATCACGACCATCATTATAGAGATTGACCAAGATTCAATGGCTAATTTCTTAGAAACGAAAATGGAGGAGCGTGGATTGAAGAAAGTCGTTACACATGGGGAAGAAATGGTCTTTATGGACGATGAATAGGTCCAATTTGGAGGCCTTTACCTCTGTTGGGCCAGGTAAAATCAAGGGAAATCAAACAAAAATGGGCTATTTTTCTTCTAATTATGAAGCCAATTGAAGTAGATGAGTGGGACATCATCAGTTAAAATTTTCTTGAGAAAAGACCTTTGAATGATGCTGAATTGGGGAAGCTACAATGTCCAGTCCATTGCAAGAAAGGAAGGCTTGAAGTTGAGAATGATTATGTGGATGTAATTTTGGAATTGGACAAAGGGGGCAAAATATTTAGTGCCGAGAATTATGAGGTCATTATGGAAAAGCTGAAATCTGATATGACTTCCAATTTCTCCAATTTCTATGAAAAAAGTTGTTAAGTATGGTTTTGTCCACCAGTGGTGCATCTTGTTCATCACGGGTGTCGTTTATCATGAAAACTTTAAAGTGGAATGCTCGAGAGTTGGGAGACTCTTGAGCATTCAGAAATAATTTGAAAGTGTTATCTTTACTTTCAAGACTTATTTTAATGCTTTTGTTTACTTTAATTGTAAAAGTCCTAGCTCGTTGTGTTTTTTCACTTTTGTAGTTACAAAAGGTGTTGATTGATAAAGGAAGTTCTGAATTGGTGATGGGATGAGCGTTTCCTTTGAAAGAGTGTTCATTCCTCTACGGTTTAGAAGCTCTTCACTTTTCTTTTGGAGGGTTCTTGTTACTTAGTAGTCAACATGTCGATAGGATTAACCTCCAAAACTCTCTTAACGTTAACCAGTGTAGTGTTGACTATTTGCTCCTAGCCTTTGAAGATGGGTTTTATCATTCCTTTATGTAAAAAGGTCGGTTCGAAAGGTATCTCATATTCTTTTAGAAGTTCCTAGTTTTACAACTTTTCTTCTTTTATTTGGTGTTGGTCTAAGATGTGGATCGAGCTTGATGTTTTTGTTGGGTTTCTTTGTTGTTTCATTTTTGTTTTTCTCAGTTGGGAGTTTCTTTGTACGTTTTTTGATATTATCTAATGAAGATATTTGTTCTAAAAAAAAGAAAAATATATTACACTAACACAAATAATAATATAATGGAAATATAATGAAAAAAATAAATGGAAGTGCATGTGAGGTTTAAGCATCAAAAGCGACATTCCAAGATCCCCTTCCTTTCCCAAAGCGATTAAAGCCTAATATCCTTCTCTTGGATGCCTAAACCCTATGAGGGCTATCATAAAGGGCCCTATTCATGTCAAACACATAAGAAAAAATAAAATAAAATATCATTTTAATTCCCATTTGGAGTTTATTTTTGTTTTGATCAATATGTTGATACGTATGTTAAGTTTCATCCTTAAAAGAAATATATTCTATCCTCTCCTAGCTTTTCCTCGTCTCGCAATCTTTACTTTCCATTATCTTTGTCCAAATCCAACTAGGGTTAGAATAGAAAACCAAATTCTGCCATAAAAAATTATTTAGAAAAGATGTTACAGTTATAATATATGTGACCTAAAAGTGGTTATCTATATATTTTATTTTCTTTTTTAAAATACAATATTTTATAGAACAAAAAAGAAAAGTAAGCCAGTTAAGAACAAGCATGCAATTTTTCCAATTTTGTTGGGATGATAAAACTGAAATGATAAAAGTAAACATGGACACAAAAATCCACAACATTTTATTCTTGGGTAGAATGCTATATGATTTGTTGATGATTGACACCTGTCTAAGCTCGTTAATATGAGCATCAAATTGACACTAATTTAATCAACCCATTTGAATTAATCTACAGAACTTCATTGGAAATGGAATTTTCAACTACACATCGAATCTTATTTGTCTAACAAAAGCCCTTTCACGTGGTCTCAACCAATAGGAATTCGAGCTTCAAGTCCTTACTCCATCATAGCGCCAGAGAATGTATTTAATAAGTCTTTGTTACATTTCATCTTTCAAAATTTACATAATTCTATCGTTTTTTAAGTCATAATTTTAAATTCTATTCTGATCAAATATAAAACTTAAAATTAGTTTGAGTTTGTTTTTTTTAAAGAAAAAGTTATCTAGAGCATAATTATATACACATTTATTTTGATTTCACTATTATTTTTGAACTTCTATTTTCAAATTCATTAAAACGTTTTTTACGTCTAGAATGTATCTTTTATAATATAATAAATAAAAGAGAAATTATACTAAATATTACTTTTCCAATAAATAATTACCAATCTATTAAACCTTATTAACTTTTTGTAAATCATTTTTTATTTTTAAAAATCCTGTAAAACCATATTTCAATAATTACATTTTGCTCTCAACAACATTTAAATCAATTATTATGAATCCCATAATTAATTCCTTCTTAATTAATAGTTTCCTTCTAAAAATAGCTTTCCATAACAAACTTCACAAGGTCTTCTCTCTTCTCACTCTTGTAGATCCATTTCCACCAAAATAGACTACTTTGTTTTCTCCATCGATTATTCTACATACAATCTCCAGAGCAACCTTTTTGTCTCTCTTTCATTGGAGGC
>JBBMKA010072565.1:0-15556 GCA_037833695.1 Sechiopsis laciniata | reverse complement strand
ACAAACATCAAAGTCGAGGGACTAAAATTGGACATTTGAAAGTCGAGGGACCAAAATGAAACAAACTTGAAAGTCGATGGACCAAAATGGTATTTTAACCAACTTGAATTATTATTAAGAGATAGAAGTCTCCGAACTGTTACAATCTTTTTCTATCAAAGAACACATAGTATAACAACTAAGAAAGAATACAATGAACCCAAATTTCATTGTTTTTTTTTTTGTATATAAGAAGTCAATTTTAGTAATCTGTGCAGTCGAATTTTTGCACAACGAAATCTCATATTTGATTCTAATTCGGACGAGGATGAGTATTTAGCTAATCTTATATTAGATTTCAATTTGAATGAAGACGAGTATTCAGATCCCAATTCGGATGAGTATTATGAGAATCTAATATTAAATTCGAATTTAGAGGAGATGTCCCTCCATTTAAGGGCGTTCCTCCCTACGTCGCGTTATGACAATGAAGAAAATCCTAATAAGAAGAGGTTTGAAGAGTCTGAGTCGCAGAACGAATAGGAGTCAGAGTCAAAATGACATATAAATTCATTCAACTAGTTAAAATGTGTTTTAGGTTTAATATAATTTAGGTGTACTTTATTCGGTTGATACTATATTTTCAAAAACTTTTGAATAATCAAATTTCTTCACTATTTTAAGATTGAATTCCATTTTATATAGCAATATTTTGAAATAATCATTTTTGTTTTTATTAATTATGTGTTCAATAACAATTTGTTCATCATTTTATATGGGATTTTTTTTAAAAGAAAAAAGCTTGTAGATTTTGAAAATAAATACGTAAGAGATTATTAACCTACTATTTGTTTATTTAAAGTATATATATATATATATATATATATATATAAACCATTTATGGACTTCAACCACTTTCATAAAATAATTTATTTTACTTTTTATTTTGTATTATATTAATATTTGGAGTTGGAAAATGAAAAATTCAAATATATAACTTTCTAATGCATAGAGAATGTGAATATTAAGTGACTTGACATATTTTCTTAATTTAGGCTGTTAATCGTTTGGTGTTTAATGAAGTTACTCAAGTTTTGTATCTCATCAATAATCACCCAAAAGAATAATCTAGACAAAGAATAGATCAATAGTCACATGTGATAAAAAGAAAAAATGCATTCAAAAGCTACAAAATCTCGATAACAAGAGTTTCAATTTTTAGGCAATTTCATCACCAGTGACTCCTAGCTCTCGTCAAGTGGCTCCCTATCCCCGAGTCCGACGATAGCTCAGTCACTTCGTCTCCTCATAATCAATCAAAAGTGGAGGTTCATCCTCCTCATCAACTCAAGGACTTCATCATCCTCATCAGAATCAGCTAGCGGTTCTTCTCGCATAAATGCAGGTTCGATCATGAATCTGCCATCATCAAATGCATCGTCGTCGAACTGATTTCTTCTTCTTTTGGAAAATTATGAATTAATTGCATATCAAAATGGTTTCAAACCAGATTAAAAAAAATAATTTAAAAAAAACTTTAAAAAAAAAAAACTAAATTTGCAATATGAGAATGAAATAAAAGATTGAAAACACAAAATAAACGATTAAACGAAACATGAAGATCTGATTGTAGAAATTACAAATTTATTTCACAATAAAGAGTACATACAAACTAAGAACTCAAAATGGTTTCAAACCAAAAACATAACAAACTCGCCAATAAACTGCCAAAAAAAAAATGAATTGTAAACCTAACTAAAATTCTAGAACATGAAGATCCGATTTCAATTTCATAGTTTACTAAAAGGAAAAAAAAACTTTCAAAAACCATACCTAGCTGACCTTCTTGTTGCTGAAGATTGCGTTCCTTCAAGACTAATTCACGTTCCTTCAACAGATCTTGCGTTCCTTTAATCCTTGGCGTTCCTTAAACAAATAATTTCTTATGATTTGTTTTTTTTTTTTTTTTTAAGTTTTATGTTTTTAAATTTAATAAAAAAAAATTTATCTAGAATTTATTAGAACTATGTATACTGGCGAGGCGAGACAAAGAAAAATAAAAACAATTTAAATTGATTTTTTAAAATTATGGAATATCTATCATAATCTATGTTACTTATAAGAAACAAATTTTTTTATAATGTGATATCAAATTGTAATTATATCTCTCACTCTATATATATATATAACATTTTTATAGTGAATATTTTAAAAATATGGAAAAGGACAGGCTACTATTGAGAATAAAAATTAGGTAGGCATCAGATCCTCCCACGATTATGGATTCTGTTCATCGTCGTAACCCTCATTAACAATATTTTGTAAAGTTTATGAGTATTTTTAAATTTTTGAAAGTTCGGAGTAATTTTGACAAAAATCACATAGTTCAAAGGTATGTTTGGATTCTCCTCCAAGATAGTTTGTATTCGGCTTAAGAATTCATTGAATCAAACATTTCTCATGTTGCTTTCTGTTGTGCACTATCTGAAACTGAAGTCTCACTGTTTCTTGAATGTTTGATTAGTGATCCTAATACGCTGGCTAACTGAAATGCACAAAAACTCTAAGGCGAGCCATGGGGTCTACCCTTGAATATAGAGGTATATAATCTTGAGTATAAGAAGATAAGTATAGTGACAAATTAAATGTTCTTAAATGTGATTTCTTTTATACTACTTGCTTTCTATGAATGACATATGGACTAATGACCTATTTTCTTTTTCTATGGTGGACTTTATGTGCAGCTAAACGGCAGCTCTTCATCTTTTGGTGTCGGTTTTTCATCTTTGGGTGCTTATATTTTTGGACGAAGATGTATAATTAATGACGAAGTCAAAAGTGAGCATTTAACTAAACGAGCGTTCGCGTATGAAGTGGAAGAACTTGACGATGAGGCAAATGAAGATGACGATTCCAATCCGAGAACATGAGAACAGTTAACTATATCGATGAAGAGGAAGTATGAGAAAGAATTTGACAGAATCCTCCTTCCTCCTTAAAAGAACTTCTTTTTCATTTTCAACTACAGTAAACAAATAATTTCTTATGATTTTGTTTGTTTCGATTTTTTATTTAAAAAAGTTTTATGTTTTCAAATTAAATAAAAAAATTTATCTAAAATTTATTAGAACAAAAAGTATACACGTTAGACCAGGCCAGACAAAAAAAATAAAAATAAAATAAATTGATTTTTGGAATTATGGAATATCTATCATAATTTGTGTTTACTTATAAGAAACAATTTTTTATAATCAAATCGTAATTATAGTTAGGAATCTCTATAGATAAATATAAAATTATTATAATGAATATTTTTAAAATATGCAAACGGAAAGTTGGTACTGAAAATAAAAATCTTAAGACGGACACATGTTTTTACGATTATGGATTCTCTTCATCGTTCTAACCCTCAATATTACTAGGAATATTTTTTAAACTTTTCAAAGTTCGAACTAATGTTGACAAAAATCACATAGTTCAAGCTTATGTTTGATAATTTAACCTTATTTTTATAATTTATCATAAAATGACATTCAACTTTTTAGCCATGTATTATGTTTTTTTTTTTTTCATTCAATGAGGCTATAACTGGTTATCAAATAGGTAGGTGGCGCGGAATAGCAGTTGTACCCTCTATATAGAGGTTTGTTGGTCATCTTCTCCCAATTTGCACTAAAAAGATGCTACAATTAATTTTAGTTTAACTTGTAGGTGGAATGTGCTTACCAATTTTTGAGATATTGACTATATTTGAATATTTTTAAAAAAATTGATATTCATACAATTTATTTCATTTTTTATTATTCATAAAAATTTCCAATTAATATATATATTTTAGTGAATATCTGAGTCCAAGTTATATTATGTGAATTTTGACTATTCTCGCTCACGGGTATATGGGTTGAATTGGTTCAGATTGAGAGTAAATTTTAGATCAATCCAAAAATTCGGGTGGATCAATTTTCCAACACATCCCAATTCATTTATAGACACAACCCAATTCAATCAAACTCAATCCTATATTTTCAGGTTGGGTTGAGTTCATTCACTCCCACAAAATACGTCATTTTTTAAAAATTAATGGGTCAAAATAAATACAACTCTTCCTCGATAGTAACTAACTAAAAAATACATAAATTAGATTTTGGGTTAAATAGCATTTTATTGACATTTTTATTTACTATCATTATATTAAAAGGATGGATATTGAAAATATGTTTTAGACAAGTAATAGGATACCTTTCCTTAATTTAAGTATTTAACTACAAAAATCAAGTATTTGTTAATTAATTTGGTGGTTGAGCTTTGAAATATGAAATCATTCGGACAAAAAAAAAAACAAAATGTTACGTGCTGCATGTTAATATATTTTTGTTTGTTTAATTATTTAAAAAAAAAAGGCTCAAACAGTTTTTAATATATATCTTTTGTTAAATAAAACATTAATAAAAGAAGACCAACATCACTTTTTTTAGTACAAATTTGAGGGAACAGCAAACCCTATCAAAGAAACAATTGTTCTCAAATAGTATTAGAGTTAAATATCGATTTATAGGATCAAACTCGTGATTGGTGAATTGAAATGATTTTTTTTTTAAAGAAAAAATTAAATAATTAATTCCAGCTCCACAACCACTAGGTCGATTAAACATTAATAAATTAAGACCATCAGATTAGAACCACGTCAAAAAACCCTCTTAACATATCACATCACCACCACCACCACCACAGCATTGTTAGTTTCTGTATATTTTGAACAGAGTTAATATATAAATGGTTCTGTTTGAGTCGAACCGAACCAAAATATCATTAACCCGAATCCAAAGTAAAAAATTTGGTTCTCCATTTTTGGACCCAACCAAACTGATTTTTTTAAAAAAAAAAATCAGCCCAACCCAATCTTTATGATTTTGGTTGGATAATTCGGGTTCATTGGGTTACTGTTTTATTTGTATACCGCTAATTTTCACAGAAGAAATGATTGACCTATTATGTTTTATCGTCAAGAACACTCGTATAAAATTAAAATCGTAATCGCAATGATTTTTTTTTAATGATGCATGAATGTCTAAACCAACTTGTTGAGCAACTCGACTATTCACATAATATCCTTTTTAACCCTATAACATTTGATTATTAAAAAAAATCTATAAAAAATAAATTCATAAATAAGTGATTATTGTTGAATAAACTTCAAAATTTCTTGATTGTTGAAGACGCTCTTTAACTACTAAGTTCTCTGTATCCTAATTTCGTTATATATATTAATTACAAATGGGAGGAGTGGGGAGCAAATAACGTGAAAATTTATATGAAACGGCAAAATTATAATATATGTGTAAAAACGAACTCATCTTTTACAACCACTATTCCCGTCTTAATACAGATAATACATATTGATAAATATATATATATATATATATATATATATATATTCACAATATATAAAATTCAAAAAAGAAATCAATGGACAATACATCATACAATGTGGAACATAATACAAAGTTTCAATACTCTCGTGGTATTAAAGATATTTGAATGAAACGGGTATATACTCAGCAGTTGATATTGACGTTTGGAGAAAGATGGGGCGATTATGTTCTTTGCTTCCCGCTCTTCTCCAAAGATGCCTATACATGCAATCAAAACAAAAGAAACTATAATGTTTCAGATAAGGACTTAAGCTTTTTAGTTGTTGCTTTGAGTTTCTCTATTATGGCTAATTTCAGATTTTGCTAAATCAGATAACCGATCATAAAATAGAATCACTGGTTCAAACAATCACGAATACTTTTTTTTTAAAAAAAAACATACAAAAGAATCATTTGGATTAATGCATTTTCATTCTCAGGTTTAGTCAATTTATCAAACCAATGTTTAACATTGATTACTGATTAGTGAGTAGTCAATGAATCTCATTATATGCTTGTTGAAATGAACCGTCAAATCCATCGATTATATTCCAAAGAAGTCAAAGCAAAATTAGACAGGAAAAAGGAAGTCAAAGCAAATTTCCATAGAATAGATAACAAGGTGAAGTTTGAAACAAGTACCAATAGGATATCTTCATCAGTACCAAAGCATTTTCGGGCATCATCTAGACACTTCGATGAGATCCTCACATGTTTGCTGCAAAAACTTTGTTGAATTAGCTTCTAATTTTTTATAACGAGCTAAAGTCATTAATCAACACCCATAAATTTTTTTAATTGTGATAGGCCCTAAAATCTTAAGAACTTTATAGCTATCAATATGGAATTCTGATCTTGAAGTTCATCTCAATTGATCTAAAGAGGCCCTGTCTGGGTTTCTTCTGTAAAGGAAGTTGGAACTAATATTAATATGAGATGGTAATTAATTTGTCCAACATGATTTCCTTGGACAAACCATGCATTATTCGATTCTTTAGACATTAAATAATTGAAAAGAATGGACGGTAATGATCAAATCATCGATATAATCTATTCATCCTATTTAACTGAACAAAAAATTCCAGATATTACATAATAAAATGAAGAGATTTATAAACCAAGGGGATGTAGAAACTTAGAACCTCTGGTGCTAGCAGGATCTCTGATTTCAAATTCATCTGCATCAGCATCATAGCCACAAAACACAATATATATAGTGACCTGAAGAATAAATTTCATTGGTCACCACTATAAAATTCAAACTAAAATATAAGGTCTATATGCTGCCCAAAAAAGTTGCAACCAGAAATTATCAGACTTTTATTATGAAAGAGAGAAAAAACAGATATAAAGACCCCGTTTGATAACCATTAGGTTTTTGTTTTTGAAATTTAAGTCTACAACAACTATCTAGCCATATATTTTTTCTTACTAGAATATCTACATCTTACCAATAGTTGTAGAAACCAAACCAAAATTTAGAAACAAAAATAAATAGCTTCCAAAAGCTTGTTTTTGTTTTTGAAAGATGGTTAGCATTCGCATACTTTCTTAAAGAAAAATGGATACATTGTAGAAAAGGTGAAACACATAGTAGGAAATTTGAGTGAGAATAGGCTTAAATTTCAAAAACCAAAAACAAAAAATCAAATGGTTATCAAATGGGGCCTAGAAGTCAAGACACTCCAACTAGTAAATCTCATTCATTTTCATTGTTTTATATACAAGAAACGATCATTCACTTTCATTAAAGAAACCCAAAAAGCTCCATGGTTTGCTATACTGAGGAAGTGAAGATCTAAAGCAATGAAGGAGGTTAAGTAAATGGTTACCTGGCAATGAAAACTTAACTTAAAAAGAGTTCTGGTAGTCAGATAGGGAGGTAGAATTTTGACGGGATGAATGGCAGGTGACTATGAGAGGGAAAGGCAGATTTATAGAGAAAACGTAGAATGCAGATGGCTGGCTTAGTAGTAGAAGAAAACCAAAATCTCTTACTCCACCAGGGAGTTTTTTTTTTTTTTTTTTTTTTTTGTTCCAACAATAATTGGGAGGTGGGGATTCGAACCCATGATCTCTTGGATGGCAGTGGAAAACACATGTAGGAGGAAGGCGTACATTGATGTCTTTCATTAGCATTTTCAATTCGGATTTTGATTCTATGAGAGATACTCCACGGCATTATTCATATATCTCTTCTGATTTTCATTTTGCAAGTGTAATAAACCTTGAAACTTAAAGAAATTGTTCTTCTTTGAGTATCTTGTAATTTGCAGGCAGATTCATGTTCCTCTTCAACTACATGGTGAATTTCAACTCCCTTTCCCGTGTACATAAATACATGCATATGTATAGAAGGAATAGCTTTGTAAGAAATGTTACATTGATTATGAAAAAATGATCATATTTAAAAATAAAACACCTTGTTGTGTCAGTGCTTGTATCCGGCAATCATTAATACCAAGAGTGCCCAAAATCATTAAAACACAAGCAAGGCCACAATCCCATTGTTGTAGCTGATTTATGTGTGCTAACTCGCAGGAAAACAAAAAACTCAACCAAGCCCAAAAAGAAAAAAGTTTCCCGCCACATAGCAATACTTTGACCTTTTGGTTTATGGAAGAATCGGCGCATAAACCATTGGCTTAGTGACATTTTAATCTGAAATACAATTTCTCTACTACTTCAAAAATCAAACGAAACAGTAAGACTTGCTCCATGAATTATTATTTATTACAAACAAAAATATCAAATAATATAGACTATAAGTTTGGGCAAAATAAAGCTCATGTTCATCACACACATAAATGAGATGAGAATACATTTAAATGATCAATCAATCATGCCTCTAGCTTGAGCCATCCACAATCCAGTAATCACCATGTCAACGACTTCAAAGTCAGAAAGGGACGATTTCCGTGTTGGATAATGTAGATTTTTATTTCTTTTAATATTCATGACTGTTTGGGCCATGAGAGCATCAAGCCAGGGGTGCTCCAAGCATTATCAACTAAGGGGCCTTGGAAGACTATCTCTGTTCATTCTCCATTAATCCTTGACAGGGTTTCCCACAAAGTCAGAAATGGAGCTTCTACCCTCTTCTGGAAGGACAAATGGATGAATGACTCCCCCTTTTTCTCCAATGCCCCCTTCTATTTGCTTTATCCATTAAGAAGAACATGACTGTGAGAGAAGCATGGAAAGAGGACAACAACTCTTGGAATTACTATTTGAGAAAAAATCTAAAGGAAGACGAAATTTGTGAAGCTTGCTACATTGCCACTTTAATAATGGCCGTACACCTAACTGTTGAGGAAGATATATGGAACTGGGATAAGGAACCAAATGGGCTATTTTCTATTCAATCCCTTATCTACGGAATCCCCCAGCTCTAATATTTATGTTGACATATGGAAAGGAAAATTCTCTAAAAAGGTTAAAATTTTCCTTTGAGAGCTACTAAAGAAGGCAATTAATACCAGTGACATGCTACAAAGGAGTCTTTCTAACATGCACCTTTCTCCGGGATGGCACGTGATGTGCTCAAAGGCTGCTGAATCACAGCGTTCATTGTAGAAAATTAATTCCTAAGTGGTAGGTGGCCACCATAGATTGAACTCTTCACCTCTTAGTTCTCCAAAGTCCTCTTAACCACTAGGACACTTCATGATGGTTGATAATGTAGAATAAAATAAATAATATAAAACAATAAACACTCACAGATATCAAAAAATGATCTACACCCTTCGGTCCTTGAAAGGACGTGTCATGAGAGTAATAAAAAGTTCGGGGCATCTATTGCTTCACATCCTCAATCCTATCGACAGACATGCAATTTTCTTTTCCCAAGTTTTGAATACATTACTTGCATTGCAGCAAACCAATTCCATAGGGACGTCTGTGTTAACCCAATGTCAAAATCGTTAGGATAAATCTTGTCATTTGGTTATTCAATCTTTTGGGTATAAAGCTAATTCAATATTTAGGACAACTGATCCTTGACATTAATACTTTTTGTAAAGCTTATTTAATCTCTTAGATAGACCTACTGATTTGGTTGAGGAGTGTTTAATATCACTTGTTAATTGTTATCTTTTGGTTCAACAATGAAAATTCTCTTATAATGTTTTTTCAAGTTTGGGTAAGTACGCTCAGGCTCAACCACCAGGCACCAACTACTCATCTAAGAACTCATCCCAGGCAAATTGATGTAATTCCTTCTCCATATTAGTCACCTGCTAAACAGCTTTATATTTATGTTATTACTATACTTTTCCAAATTAAACTTGGAGATTTGTTTCCCTCTTCCCCTCTTTGCTCCTATAATGTTTTTCAATCTAATCTTTCTTAAGTCAAACATAACTCAAGTAGATATGCTTTGTCTGATTGACAAACTTGTTGTCACCAAACCAAACATTTATATTTTCTCTGAACATTATAGGACCCAAGAGGGGAAGAGGGAAACAAATCTCCAAGTTTAGTAATCAATGTAAATGTATATATATACGTTTATCATTGTATACTGGTGGAAGGACATAGCATTTCAGCTTATGATCAGTTCGGTAGCAACCAAAACAAGTCCTAAAGAAACCTAAATGGCACAAAACAACACGAACTGATTTACAAGCACAAAAGAAGAGGCATCGACAAGATTTAATCCAGACGATTTAAAAAACTCAAGTGAATACACAATCATAAGAAGAGTCTAGTTCACAAAAGAAATTGACGGATCCATGAGATAATCTTCACCTGAATACACTAAAATTGAACGAAATTTTGTACCTAAGGATCCCAACAACGAAAATAGCAGGAAAACACAATTAGATGCCCAAATTTAAAAACAGCGCTGGATCAACCACGATCTAAGGTGGAGAAGAATACATCAAAAGGAAAATAACCGTACATTGCCGGCATTGGTGCTACATCTTCCGGCAACCGCCGTGGTAGAGATGGAAGAATTGGCTGGGGACGAGGATCGCAATTTTCCGATGAACTAAAACCCTTGAACGGTACACGAATCAGAAATCTGATTGATGCGCAGAATATGTACATATTAGGATTAAAGGGGATAGATTGGGTGATTAGTTATAATGGTTAGTAATTTAATTTTCATAATGAACCACTTTCTTTTTCTTCTTTTTAATACAACAAACATATAAGCAAGGTAAACTAAAACATGAGGTTTTCTCTCTCTCTAAAATTTTAGAGAGAAATGTAGCCTCTTTGGGCTCCGATTTAGTCTCTCCGAAAATGTTATCGACAGCGATTTTGGGCACTATAGTGTGCGTTTTTGGACCTCGACATGGTCTCTTTGGAGTTGGGTTGTGGGGGCTCGGTGGCGAGCAAAGTGGTGGGAGCTAGTGTGAAGCCGTGTGAGGAACTATGTGAAACTTCTTGGAAGCTTTTGAAGAGTTGCAATAGAGAGCCCTTGTTAGAGCTCTTCCGGTGGAGTTTGGATTGGACTGACTCTTTTAAGGTTCTACATTTGAACGAAGATCAATGGAGAGTTCCCTTTTGACCGTGGGAAGAGGAAGGGAGACCAAGCTTAACCAACTCCAACCATAATGAAGTGGCTCAAGTGGTTAAAGAAGACTTTAGGATCTATTAAGTGATGGCTTCAATTTATGATGATCACTTACCTAAGAATTAATTTCTTAGAATTTCCTTAACATCCAAATGTTGTAGGATCAGGTGGTATGTCTCGTGACATTAGTCGATGTGTGTAAAAGTTGACCTGGACAGTCACGGATATATATATATATATATATATATATATATAAATAAAATTAAAAACAAAAGCGTACTCAACTCCATCGGAGGTAGGTACGAAAATGGTGAACATGAAATCAATATTTAACTTTCATATTATTTCAAAACTATTATATAGTTTATGGTCCTCTCACCCAATTTTAAATAATAATTAAAAAGTATACAATTTTTTTTATTATTATAATCCATAATGAAGTAACATTTTTGCTAACTGATTCATGAGATTGCTCTGCATTGATTAGAGCTTTTTGACGACGGAATGGAAATCGAAGAAGCAAGAAGGTTACTAAGTTTTTGTGTATTGTTTTTAATGGTAACGTAATTGGAGGTTGGAACTCTTGAATCGTGCATCTGTTAATTGATACAATTATGAGAAATCTGTGTAACATCAAATAGAAATTCGATATGCGAATTTTAGAGGAAAATATCTAGCCCCAGAACCGGAGGATTTTTCAATCGACGTTAATATTTGATTCGTTTTTTTGTCCGTTTGTATTTGTCTCACTTTACCAATTCGAAAGTAAGTTGAAAAGTAAAGTTCGATTGATCTTGAATCTTAGAATGAAAAAAGAAATGGTGTCCTCATGGTGTTCTAGTTGGTAGAGGCATATTTTATTTTATATAATTGAATATTCGAATTAGCTTATACACATTTTGGAGTATTCAAACTATCTTATGCACATTTTGACTATTTTCAAGAGACATGCAAGTGAGTTTAAAACATTTAAATGTCAAAAAAATTAGTAAGAAAATTAATTTTTAGGAAGATGGCTATTATAGAATGAAGTTATGCCCTCTTAGTTATTTAATATCCTTTTTTTACCATAAAGTTTAACAACTAAAATCCATGAGCAAGTTTAGTCGTAAAATTGCTAGTTGTTTATGGGTTTAGGTTTTGGAACGGGCTCAAATACCCCGATACTTAATGGGACAAATTATCTAGTCAAATGGCAGTGGGTGTCTCCAATTTTCCAATTATAAAAAACAGTGAAATGGAGTCGCTTAGGGACGACTCGTTGATTTAGAATTGAGGCTTTCAAGGTATGTTTTTTTTGTAGTTTTTGTAGGTATCATGTTCGAGCCCTACAAGTGAAATTAGTTGTAAAATTCTTTGTTGTTTCCAAGTTCGTTGTCTTCCCGGTTTTGGCTTGCGATGGGTGCGTGTTAAGAATTCCACATCGGAAAGATTTAGGTTATTCCCCTCATTACCAATTGATTTTGAGGTGGAACCTCATATTTTCTAATAGTGCGAGTGTTTTGAGTGTAATGAAGTGAAGTTTCGATTTTCCACTTTTAAAAAAGCAAAAAAAAAAAAATTTGAAATGGCATGTTGAATTGAAGTGGCCAAACTTTTGAAAACAGAAGGAGAGTGAAAATAATGAAAATGAGTCTCAATGAAGGGAAGGTAATGGGAGTAAGAACCAGGTTCCCCACTAAGAACAGACACATAGATTTACAATTCATAGTAAAATCCAAAGGCCAAGACAAAGGAGTCCACTCAGACACCCACCAACCCCACCACAATATCCCCTCATGTTTCCTTTATTTTTCAAAAATTTCAAAAATTTCAACATCATTATAATTTCTTCTTTACGTGGAAAAGAAAAACTTTTTCCACAGTCCAGGGATCGCTTCCCCTGTGTTTGGACAGAGTCATACGCATCTCCTACCCAGGAATAGGCATCCCCACAAACACAAATCACATAATTGAGATTCCTGTTCCTTTTGTAGTGATTGAAGCATTATAAAAGCATATATGACTCATGGATGGGCCCAAAACCACACTTCCACCATATTTCTCTATTAATCTACTGGAAGGAGGTTGCTCCATTAGCCTAACCTTTCGTTGAAATGTCTCGAATCAGTTATCTAGCGTTTCTTTTTTAGGGTCTTATTGTTTTAGCCTATTTTGTGTAGGGTTTACAAATAGTGCTATAAACATACATCCTTTCTATTTTTAGTATGTGTTTATCGTATTAAAATCGTTTCTTGCCTTGCTTGTAACAGATTGTTAGTGAATCACGTAAATTTGTGAATTTTTCTTCTTGTTCCAATCTAGCCTAACTTGTTTTTGGATTATGAACTAAACGGGTGCTAAGTGTTTGGTTCTCCAGCATACTTGCACTGTCATTTATGAATTTGGAAAGTGGTGAGGAGTTGCAATGCCTTTTGCCTTAGTTTGACTCACTGTTTAATCTTTTGAATTTTTTTTTTTTTTTTAAAATGAAACAATTTTATTGATGAATGAAATAAAAGAATGAACTTTGAACAGGAAAAATCTTCCACTATTTAAGTGCAATGGTCAAGCTTATTGATACTATATTGCCAATACTATTTTTCCATGTCACATCATTGTCCTTTTTTACTTTGAGTTTCTAAGCTTTGAGTAATTTTGACAAAGGCGTAGTGATTATCAGATCACCACTTTTGGCATTCTTATGTACTGTAATCATGTGAGAGAAATTATGATAGGGTGAAACTAACATTTAATTACCCCAATATTGTTTTGCTTTAAATATTTTTGTTTTGATGGGTAGATTGTAGCTTGGTCATTATTGCTTAGTGGGGTATGCTGTTCAAAAGTTCATAAAAGTTATAGTCATTGGTATCATGTCATTAATAGAACATCCATTTATAGCAACCATGGATTTCTCAACTATGAAAACCATTGTTCCCAATGCAGTATGAATCAAAACAATTACTACAAAAATCAAAGAAACTCTGGTGTCAAAAAATATGAAGAGAAATGAAAGTGGAGTCATGTCCACCACCCTTTATGCGACAAGCACGTTAAATCATGGTGTTGAGATTGCATAATTTCATATGATATGGATTTGAATATATTTTTGTGGCCACTTTGACTAAAACTCATAATTAACTAAAAATTATGGCATAACCTATTGAATAATTTTGGATAAATTAATTTATTGACCAAGTTTATTGTAGTTGTGTACACTTATTAAGTATAATTATATTTTGTTTTCGTTTTTAATATAGTTATGTGGAATTACTCCTGACAACTTTCATTTGAAGGCATATTTTCTCGGTCTCTTAATAGACAGACCTTGCATAATCCAGGATTTACCATTTCAATATGAAAGACATTTCACTATTTCTTTTTTCTTATCATATCATATTCTCTGTTTTTTATTTTGGGAGTTTGACAAAATATTACAAGAGTCCATTCAACCAAAATATCTTAGTTAGAAACATTTAAATTTGACGTACTTAGTTAAATTTTTTTTCTATTCCTCTTGTTTGAGAGTGGAAAAAGGGTATGACTGATATAAAGCTTTGGAAGAGTGTTTTTTTGTTATTGGAGTCAAAGAAAGAAATTTTTGTGATTGTATTCATTTTTCACATGGTAGAAATTATTTCTGTGTGTGATTCTTTTTCTTCTATTTTAGAGTATTTCAGCACTAAACTGCTCCGTTGCTTCAACTATTGCTAATGTATTGAGGGAAACAATTATTTTGTTATTTCGAGTATCACTTATAGGAAATTTAGGATCATGGAGAAATGAAAGTTGTGATAATCACCATAATTGCCTATCCTATTTGCTAATGGTCCATTTACTAAAAGATATATGCACCTTATATTACTTTCTAGCTCTGTTTTTTAATTGACCAAATAGACATTTAGTAGTTGGCAGATTCAACAACATAACTAAATGGAAATCGCCCACTTGGAATTTTAATGAGAAAGCAAATACGTATGAGAGCAAGGAATAAAGTATTTGTGCTTTAGTGGACGAAAGTCAAATTCCATCACTCTTTATTGGAAAAAGCTTATTCAGTAATGATGTTAAGTAGTTTTCAACTACAAAAGTGAGAGGAAGGTTGAATATCTTCCCAAAATGTTCTAAAGCTCTTTCATCGTTTTCTTCTTAATTTATCTTTTGAGTGGAAACTTGTTGAAACGGAATTTCTCTAGTGTTTAATTCTGGTCCCCTAAAGAAACAAATAATACTTCTTCAATTGTAGGACTTTATTTACCTCATTTTATTGTCTGGCTCTAAGAGTTTCTTGTTGAAATGGGCATTGTTCAAAGAAAAAAATCAAAACAACCTAATGACAGATGAGTTCATTGATACGTTTGGGGTATTTTTAGAGGAATTAGGATTAGTATAGGGGTATATGAGCAATTAGTTAGAGTTAGTATGAGAAATATGATTATAAATAGAGAGGTTGTGTAAGGGGAAAGATATGCATATTTTGAATGATTATACTTTGGGTTATAAGAGATAGAGAAAAAGGAAGGTTCCAAGTCTTATTCAAACTTGGATTATCTTGTATAACTATTTCTATGTTTTCATATTTCATATATATTGTTGTGTTTTGGATCCTATCATTCATTTCATTAATCAAGGAAATAGTTTATTTAAAATATATATATAT
>JBBMKA010072554.1:0-15560 GCA_037833695.1 Sechiopsis laciniata | reverse complement strand
AACGGCCCAACCGAACATCAGAAAAACTAACCGAACGTACCTGAGAAACCGGAATGAAGAACTGGGCCGTTACAATGGCAAACCATGGTACTGACACTTTGCTATAAGCTATTTGTACCGTTCCCATGCTCCTCCTATGGCCTCATCATCCTCTTATCTAAAACTAGTGATTTCAAGCCTAGAGTTCATACTTCTCGAAGTAGGGAAGTATTTTGGTAGAAAAGTTTCGACCACCTGCGCCCAAGTATAATCACATGGTAGCGTGTTTACCCAGTGTCTATCCTTTTCCTTTAATGAATAAGGAAACAGAAATAGACGAGTATCTTCTAAAGAGATACCAACCTCTTAGTTAGCATCACTAACTGTTAGGAAGGTGCACAAATGTTGATGCGGATCTTCCGAAGGTTGACCACTAAATGGTTCATTGACTCTAAACATATTATACATATTATTAATCAAAATAGGTCGCCTACCTTCACCATTAGGTCTAACCATACCTGGATATGCTGTGTGGTTGAATAATCTTGTTTGAGTCCTCATGATTCCGTTCCTCTCATTTACTCCCTAGGATGGGGGTAAATTAGCATTGGGGTTTATATTTGCTCCCGCTTTTACACTTCCTGCTACTGTTGGTGGATCAATTACTGTAAGAACTTGACTCTAAAATGGTCATAAAACCGATTCTTACTCAACATGCATGGTTCAAAATGAAAACTTAAAACAACTGTAAGTTAGACTAATGCCATTTTATTCATTCAGGACTGTTCACAATTAAAACATAGTTAAGCCTCTGGCCAGAGCAATTCAAAACAGCTTAAAAACATGAAAACATTTATAATTGAAACTATCCTGCATGCTGATTAAAGACAACAAATAAATTTTGACAGCGGACACCCATGATCAACGCAGCTCCTCCTCTAGCCGTCCTGATGATGTCCCAAGTTACCTGGTGGAAAAACCACAGAAAATAAGGTTGAGTACAAAGGCACTTAGTAAGAATCCCCAACTGGGGTACAGTACGAAACAACACTTCATCTAGCATCCAAGCATACAATCAAACGGTTACCAACACAGAACCCTGGAACGAGATGTCCATACAACTCCTGGGTCATCGGAAGTCTCTAACTCTCGGCCAAATGGTCAGCTCAACAACTGGCCCTGAACAGATATCCTCGAGGGTCACTACTCTCGGCCAAATGACCAACTCAAAAGCTGATCACAAAATAGATATCCTCGAAGGTTTCTTACCTTCGGCCTATGCGACCGCTCAACAACTAGTCCTGACTAGCTCTTCAAACTGGTCCTGGGACAACCGGGAGAGTACCTAGTGTCTGGCTCTAGACTTGGAAGGAAGTGGTGTCCTCACGAACATTAGCCCGAGGGAGCTCTCCGCCCCGCGCCTAACGCGTGTGCCCGCACATCGCATGCTGCTGCAAACTGCATAAATGTGAGGGCCTAGAGACATACTACATCAGTCCAGGTATGCATGACTAAAGACTCGGAAGCAGTGTCACTGATCTACAGTAGTGCGAGACCCTCGACACTCGACTGTAGCAGCCTGAATACCACCGACGCATGAAGCTAGAACTGGCCAAGGCAGGCTTACACTAATGGCTGGGTTCCGCTCTAGCAGGCTACAGACTAGACTTATACCAGTGTGGTAGCTACTCCACCCCCGGCTGCCGGGGGTAAGGAATCTGTCCTCACAGCCCGACCGGTGGGGACACGCACTTTGGTCCACTCTCAGCCTCTAGATGATGACATCCTAACAAGTTCTATCTAAGAATCCCAACCCTATTTCTTATCATTCAAACGTGCTTAACAACAAATAACCCTAGCATGATACTACAAACTTAAAAGCAGGAATCAAGCATGTTGGAAGAACAAACCTAGCATGGCAATAATATGTGAAAACATGAGCTAAACATGCTAGCAGAACAGATCAGCATAAAAGTTCCTATCCACTAAACATGCTCATAAAAGTTAAACAAGTAAACAAGAATGCAATCAATAAATATTTTGTAGGGTCCACACAACCTCGGTAAGAAATCCTTACCTAGAAAACAAGCCAAAATTACAATAGATAAACAGTGCTCCTTGAGCTGCAGAACCAACGGATAAACAACCTAGGCAAACAACTCATAAGGCTCGGAACAAGGAACTACCCAAAACCAAGAAGAAAAGGCTCAGCTGCACGGCCTTGGCGAAGGCGAAGGCGAAGTCGAAGGTGGAAGGGCACCGGACTGCGCGGCAGCAAGTGTTGATGCGCGCTCGCGGATCTGTGTGAGTGAGCAGCGAAGAGCTTCGGCAGCAAGGCTATTTCGCTGCAGTGGGTCGTGCGGCGATGGCGAAGCTGAACAATGTGCATGTGGCTGGTGCGAAGCTGGGCGAAGGCGAGGGTGATCCATGAGCTGGGCGAAGGTGTGTCGCTACGCGGAGATGCTGCGGTTGGGGTGAGCGGTACAGCGAACCGCGTGCGTGCCTGGCGTAGCGGCTGCACTCGACGACTGCGTGGTAAGGGCAAACAGACTCACGAGCTGCGGTAAGGATTGGCGAAGGGCGAAGGAAGCTAGGTTTCTTGATCTCGGCGAAGAGTGGAGAAGAGAATGGGGATTGATCTCGACGAAGGGAAAAGGGAAATGGTGATTTCGACGATTGGGAGAAAAGAGAGAAAAGTGAATTTGGAGAAGTGGCTAGGTATTTATAGTGTCGGCAAAAAGAGAAGGGCTCCACAGGATTGCGACACGTGTCCTCAGGCGGTTCCGGCTTCGAGTCCTAGCAAAGTCACTTTTTCTTTCTTTTTCCCTTTTTAACCAAATGAGTCTCCAAAACTCCTTAAACAGCAACACTAGTTCCAGAAACCTGAAACCGAAAGAAAACCCAAACTCAGCAAAAATAGAAATAGTCCTGACACCCTGGATAATTACGAGACTACCCCTGAAGGCAAAATTACCAAAATGGCCCCAGTGGCTCAAACTGCCCTAACGACCCAACCGAAACAACACACTAGCATATCTGGGGAACCGAAATGGAAAACTAGGCAATTACAATTACTCCTGGGTGATTCTAAGCCATTGGGTCCATCCTTCTTTGAATTCTATTTCTCTACACGCATCGTCTCCTAAGGAGGTTCCGTTCAGGTTCTTGATCAAACGAAAAAGTTGTGCTCATGCACAAATCACACTCAGAACTTGAAGCAAATGAAATAAACAGAACTCAATTTCAATTTTTTTTTTTATTCTAAACAATCTCGACTTAAAATAAATTGACACGGTCCCTAGCAAGAGTGCCAAAAACTTGACTGCTGATTTCTAGTTGCCTAAGGTGCAAGTAATTCACACTCGCATAAGTATATGCGATCTGTAGTAAGTAATAAGTAAATTATCGATTTCCATAGAGACTGTAATTTATCTAAGGTGATGTTTAGAATTGAACAGAAATACACAAATGATAGTTGATGATTGATTGGGTTGTAAGCACCAAAGAGATAAAACAGTTGTAAAATAGATGATGAGAGATTAAGGCTAGACTAGGAGGAAGATAATAGAAGTGCGATATCAAAGAAACATGCGGTAAGAGGTAGCTATCATACTACACCTTACAAACTTCCGCTTCCGCTTCCGTTCGCATCAAGCCCGACTCTCGCAGCCACTTGATGTACTGCTATGCCCGCGCTAAACTCCGATTTAAAGTATTAAGGACTTAATACTAACCTAGAGAACATGCAAACTAGACTTAGGTTATTTCCTCTTCCGATTTACAACCTAATAGTCCATATGAATGGCCGGTCGACACTTACTGTTGATGATTTGCTCCAAGATAACATGCCCTACTTAAGCCTTTCCTATTTCTTTTTTAACACATGCTAAAACTATCCACTTTCCCCACTGTTGCCCTAACGGTGTTAGCTCCTTATACAAACAAGCAATATAGATAATGAAATAGAAAACATGTTGAAATAGTATTATTGAATTGAAATGAGTTTTGACAGAAAAACAATATAAACTTTGTTCCGTAAAAAATCTCTCTTTTTTCACCTATTTTTTCTATTACAAAGGGCCTCATTTTATAACCATTCTTCGAACATTCCAGAATAAACACAGTTCAGTCGACGATCTCCTTCCTTGCAAAAATCCGCCAGTTGTGCATGATTTCTTTCCTTGCACGAATACGCCAATTATGTTTGTGTGGTTAAGGGAAAAATCTCTTGATTTCCACAATTTATCTCTCTAATGTCTGATTAGTCCACATCTTGTGGTCATTTGATTCTTTCCTTATTTTGTTTATGGTGCCTTGGCATTTATCTGAGTGTTACTACACATGTATCACGCGTTTTGCTTCTCAGCCCGTATCTTTCTACATCGCATTTACCTGTAAAATAGTTTATCCGCATAAGCTTTGCTAAACACGTGCTAAGTGTGCTAATTCTGATATTTTCTATGCTTAAATTCATCTCTTAAAGTTTATTCCTCTAATGCGTAAGCCTTAGCTAATTACACCTTTTTCTCATTATACTTACCATTTTTGCATTGGATTTTAACTAATAACTACAAACAATGATCAAGGAATAGCAAGAATTCTGACTATATTTAAGAGTCATCAATCACTAACTGAAAGTGAGATATTTCCCCTCGTCTTTCAACCTAATCAACACTTCTATTGGATAACCGTAACCTGAAAGATGTCTACCCAAAGCACCACCATGTGCTTTAAAATCATAAGGTCTCCTTTGGGATGACACAAATTATAAGGTCCACTTTGGGACAATACACAGGTTCCTTGTGAAACAACAAACATCTCTCTAGTCCCCTTTAGACGGACAGTGTCGGGCTAGTTCTCCATGAAACATCCTTGCTTGACATGCAACAACATAACATAAGGCAATATTTGGCTAGTTCACATGGAATATCCTAGCCTAACATGCACCTAAGGTTCAAGAATAACTAGATAATCATACAAAAGACGGTAGCCACATGGTCTTCCTAGTCCAAATATCAATCAACATCACAATCATAGTGAACATATAATCTACATGATCACATAAGTTCCATATGGAACAACAAGGCCTAAATTTCATGTAACCAGATATACAAGTCCAGTAGTCGAACATACACACAATCTAAGTAGTACAATACATGTTTATTATCCATACGCCACGAATAGGGGTAAAGTGACCCTTACCTTAGCCAAATCCAAAGAATCAACAAAATAATCCAGGCGAAATTGCTCCTATAAGCTTTTCTGAACTTTCGAGACCTGTAGAGCATAAATGGTAGCACCTTAGACTATAAAAAATGGGCCCAGAACGTCAAAATTATCCAAAACAGTCATTTTAATATTTTAGGTCAATGCTCAACGATGGCGGTTAACGATCAGAGGTGGCGGTGCGTGGTTAACAGCTCAAATGCAGGTTCGAGGGATGCTGGCAAGCTTTGATTACCGCACGCGAAGCTCAAGAGGCATTACAAGCTTAGACGGAGGGGCGTCTAGACTAGAGTGAGGCCTAGTGCAGATGAAAGGCAGTGTTATGCTCGAGCGAGGCTCGGTTGAAGGTTGACGTGAATCAACGACTATGATGGGTTTGGGCAAAGGCGCGGCTACTTCGGCATGTTGACGTTCGGTGAGAAGACATGACTGACGAGGAATGTGTATTTTCTGAAGATGCATTTTTTACTGGCGATGATTGGTTGGCTGAAACTCAACGATGGCATTTCCTCAACAAACGTGTTTGAGGAGCCGTTCTTTGATTTCTTCGAGTTTCTAACACGATTTTTTAGACGAATCATGTAGTTTCGAGGCTTGATTTCCCATGTTATCAATAGGGCTTCACTTTCCTAGCAAGGTCAGGAATCTAGGAGGTTTGACATGGAAATTGAGAAAGGAAGGAGAAGAAAAGAGGTCATTTTCTTTTTTTAATGAAGATTAGGGCAACAAAGGAAAAAAGTTTGATTTATACTAAATTCCAGCAACCAATAATTACAAAAATGTGATTAGGGCTAAAATTACTCAATTTCCCTTCTTAGAACAAAAGACAACTTTACTCTTCTTCGGACAAGGCTCCTAGGGTCCATTCAAGGTCAATTAAATCATTTAAAACCTCTTTGAGAAACACAAAGTCAATAAACCCAAAAGAAAAGTTTGGGTTATTACAGTCCGAACCTTAAAACTACTAATCTAACCTGATCATTCTTAAATCTAACCCTAAAAACTAACTAAATATAACCCTAATGATAGCCTAAAACTAATAATAAAAGGAAAAAAATTATAGCATTTTATAACAAAAATACTAATCTTTAGATGTAGAGGCAGCGTTCGGTGGCAAGGTCTGAGAGGTAACGATTTACAATGAGGTCGAGGGGCAGCGAACAACGTCGAGGACGGACGGTCAGTGAATGGCGGTGATTAATTAAGGTGTGAGAGAGATAGAGACGAAAAGATATTAGAGAAAGAGGTAAAATTTTGTGAATGCACAAAGGGCTACTACATTTGCAAATTTAAAATGTTCTACCGATGACTTTTAAAAACCGTTGACTTATCCCTTATTTAAAAAAATAATAAAATATTATACGCCAATGGATTCCAAAACCATCAAGCTATTGTCCAATTATTTCCCTCCATTTTTTCGGTTTAAGGGAAAATTGAAAAGAATAAGGCAATAGTTTGTAGAAACCGTCGCCAAGACCATTTCAAACAGGAATCAATACTAACAGTATGCAAACCGTTGCCATATATCCCTTGCATTTTGGGGAAATATTTTAAGGATGGTCTTCTAAAAAATGTAACTAGATCCCTTTTCGAAATGAGTATATGTCGTCGATATCTGTACCATCGCTCAATCTCTGCAAAAAAAAAAAAAAAAATTGTGGTGGAAATTTAATAGAATAGGGTGACGGTACAAGATACCATCACTTTATCTTCTTAACTGAAGATCATTTCTCAAAACTATCGCATTAGTCTTCTTAATTTGGTGATTTGTTTACACTGTCGGTTTATCATTCTCAATTAGTTACGGTTTGTTGATACCCTTGGTGATTCATAGTCTATATTGACGATTTAACGATCGTTGCCAATTGTGGTATATAGCGATGGATTTCTTACCATTGTTTTAGCTCTTATCAACCTATGTCGTTTTTGTTGTAGTGCCTACTCGACTATAAGAAGCCATAAGTCACTGTTGATTAAGTTTCTCAATTACCGAAAGTAATTAGAACTCAACGAAGTTAGAGGAAAGGGAGAGCTTGTCTCTCCTCTTTTGTGCATTTAAAATATATAAAGCCATGAATGTACATGTGAAGCAAACCACTATTCCAAATGTAACAAAAAGTTTATATTAATGGACTTAAATCATGTTTCTTTAACTAGAGGAACAAAACTTCAAATAAACTTTTTTTTTTTTTTTGACGAAATATAAACTCTTTGTATTAGTTAACATTTTTTCATATTAGTTTAACAAATAAATAGGAAAGGGTTTTTATATATATATTAATGTTTTATTTTTTAAATTATTTTAAATATAAAGGAAAAGGCTAAATTATAGAAAATGCCCCTCAACTTTTGGAAATCGTGTAAAAAATGTTTATGAACTTTGAAAAGCAAAAAAAAAAAAAAAAAATTTAACAAAAGTTTAAAAAATACTCTTTACTGTTAAATTTAGATGAAAACCATTAAAGTTTGGTTTCAATAATACCCATGAACTTCTAAAGTGTTTCAAAAATACTTTTGACCATTAAAAACCTTTTATAAATTTCTTTTTTTTTTTAATGTTTTGAAGAAAATGTAAATGCTTTGTTTCAATAATACTATAGATATTTATTTGCATTCGTATAAAGACATGTATCCCAAATTTATGAGTTATTTATATGTCAATATTAACTAGTTGTTTAATTATTTGGATTGTATTGAGGATCCCACATTAAAATGTGATGATACTTCTTAGCATTTATAAGATTAAATGAATACTTCTTATTTTCGATTGGGTTTGAGATGAAAATTTAAGGTAACAAAATATTTATTAATGTTTGGAAATTCTTCAACTTTTTGTTTTTTTTTGGTCGTCTTTGAATGAGTTGTGAATTATGATGATTTTAAAATTTTAAAATCATGTGAAGAAAGAAAAAAGAAAATCCATTTATGTAAGGACCCGTAATTTTAAACTACGATTCCTACCTCATGCTAACCCAAATTCAGTTACAAACATACAATTTTTAAATTTTCAATTCAAAACTAAAGGTAACCACTCTTGTCCTATTTATTTCAAATAATAATTAAATAAAGCCCTTGGCCAAGGTAGTTTTAAGACAAATTTAGTAAAATAATTAGTAGTAACAACATCCATGCCCATCAATTAACAACATGTTACAAACAGAAATGACATGAGTTTAACTCTAAACATGCCAACAATGAGATAATGAAAAACAATAACTATCCTAGCAACTAATTAGCTAATACAGCAAGCTCCACCTATGATCTCTTCAACATCTCCTAGCTAATCGTCTCGATGATGTCCCAGATTACTTGGTGAAAAACCACAGAAATGATGAGTATAAAAGAATACTCAGTAAGAACTCCCCAATAGGGATATGATAACTCTCAAGAATTGAGAGTTAAAGTAGATAAAAAGAATATATTTTTATAAGAATTTACTATAATTAAATAATTTAATATTGAATTTTGCCCCATCATACGAAATATTACGCTTAAGCAAAACATCCTTTAGTTTTCTGATTAGGATGCATTTTAGAGGTTCGTTGTAGCGAAACATGCGTGAATGTGTGCAAATTTATAAGTGTTAAAGAGAATTGATACTTTTTAGTTTGTCTATAGCATTCCTGATGAGGGAAGCAAAATTCACATAAGAATGAAGCTTGAGCAAGCAAAAGTCAGCCCAGCGAACGCGCCTTGAAAATATTCCACACCGCAACATAATATGAAGAATTTCTAAAGCTTTTGCTTAGGCGAAATTGATTTCAGCGAAAGCGCATGCTCGGGAAGTTAGCGAAATCAAGGATGCTCTGACATAGCCGACAATACGGATCATGGAGAAGAAATGTCAGAGCACGGCAACTTTCAACTGAGTGGCGATCGTAGAACAGGCTTTAGGTAGTGTCAGGATCATGAAGCAGACCTTGTCGCTTGGAGCTGAAGAATAAATAGCTGCCCTTCTCCTTCATTTAACCAGGACACCCATTTTGGGGTCGTCACCCACTAGGGTCGTCCGCCGTCATAGCTTTGAATCTCTGATCAAATTCCCTTAGTTTTAACTGTAGCTTAGTTCTTTTTACCATTTCCAGTTGCTTAATAGTTTGGCTTAAGTATAGTCGTACTAAACCGGAGTTGGAGAGATTTCGCCAGAGTCAAGTCAAAGTTGTTGTCTTTACGATTCTGACTAGGCTTCTTCTTATCTTTGCTTCCCTTTTTATTGCTTTAGTTTATTTTCGCCTTAGCATTAGTCTGTAGCAAACGTTGTTATTTGATGTTTTTAATGAACATGAACTTTTGTTTTTACATTGCTTTGAATCTAATTGTCGTTATGAGTAGCTAAGTTTGTCATTGGAAGGAAGTAGCCAAGTAGAAGAAGTTCACCTAAGCGAAGCTGTAGCGAGATGTCAAACTATTATGCATGCTGCATTAACTCAAAATAAATTCTGTTTGATCCACTGTATGTATGCCTTTATTTCGCTTCGAGAGAATTGAAATAGAGCGAACCTGCATGTGTAACATTAGGTCTGCTAAGCTTTGCTTGCTAATTAACGAACACTTAGAGATAAGGTTTGCCTAGTGCTGTTTGCGTGATTTTAGCTTTGTTTGAGTTCGAGAGAATCGAACTAGGAGCTCGAGAGTTTCGCTTAGGCGAAACAACGGTAATCAGAGAAGCGAACTACTCATGGCTTCTCCTTGGCTCTATCAAGCTCCTCGAAGTTGGCTCTCTCGAGCTCCTAGAGAGTTTATGAGATCATGCTAAATTCTATACAGATGAGCAACCAACAGAATGTCTATGATTATGAAGGAACGGACGGTCCATTTGGATTTGACATTCAGCATCAATAAGGATATAAGCCGAATAATGCAGATATTAAATTTGCCGTTCCAGATTACACTTCAGCCAGTTTTCAAACGAATCCTCATTTCGCTCCTAACTTTGAAACTCCCTTGGAGATCTTTATTAGAGAATCCATAGACGAGAAAGAGTTTATCTTTCAAGCCCATCAAACCTCGATTCCTGAGTTCACCGATTATGAGTATGCCCTAGCGAAAGCTTCAGCGAATTCTCAATTCGCTCAGCAGCCTTTGCTCGAGCATAATCAGGATACCTCTTTAGAAAGCCTAATTAAGGCATCCGTGGCTAAAATAGACATTGCCTTTCAAAGCCAAGAAGATTTCATGAGAAATTTAGAAATCATCTCGCTCAAGCAAAATACTCCTGAATTTTCTAATTTAGCCTATGCTTCAGCCAACTCTGACACTACGCTGGAAGATGTACTTAGAACAAGCATCGCTAGACTGGACGCTGTCTCTCAAGACCAGTTAACCACTTTGATCAACTTCGAAGTAGAAGCGACTAAGCTAGCCAATGAATTTGAACAATACCATTTAGACGAGCATACTTCGGATGTAGAGGCATTGAACATTCCTGAGATGGAGTAAATTCAAGCTTTGGCATTGGAAGAGGAAGAGGCATTGACTGAGAAGAAAGACACCAAGGACGAACCCAAGGAGAATGAGGGATTTGCTGTTAAATTCACCGATGTGAATTTCGAACAAAAGCTAGGGGAACAATTCGCTGAAACATATGAAGACCCAAAATTGGAGCAAAATCCTATGGAAGAAGATAAAAAATCCTTCGCTGAAGATCTATCCAAAAGCCTAAAAATGAAGAAGAACCCTTACCACTGATAATTTTACCACGCTTGAAATTCCTCTACCTTCATGCCCTCAGAGATTGATAATGAAGAGGAATGTTAGAGAGTACTTTGATAAATTTTTGGTGGAGCAAAATCAAGTGAATGGAGAAATTCAAGCGAAAGCCGTGAAGATCGAAGAAGGTAATGTTGGTCAATGTTTAAATCTCATAAGTTTGTTCATGATCTTTATTAAGGGTGAAAGCACGAAATTATTTGAGCATAAAAAAAGGCCCAAACAAGTCATTAAGGATGGAGCACAACAGAAGATTATTATCTGGCCACTCGCTAGAGATTATTTCGCTGGAGCAAAAGTATCCAAGTTGATTTCATAAAAATTGATATTAGTAGAAGTTACCTTGTACATATGTTAGTCTTTGCTTATTTTATTTCTGTAATTGTAGTTTTCGCTGTTTTATTGTTTTTAGTTCGCTAAAGCGAGGAAGTTTGTTTCAGAATTTTTCACTTATTTTTTGCTGGGAGATCAATTTCATAAAGGTGAGGAACTGGACATAGTGAGGTCACACTATGACGTAAGCTGATCGCACACGCGTTTTTCCCAACCCCAAGGCATGACATTAATCGCCTGACCCCGAGATGACACATGTTAAGAGGAAATTAAATCTAATGATTCAGGCTTCGTCGCGCAGAAACTGATGCTTCGCTTCTCGAGGTTGTCGATTGAGCATGTTTTCAAAATCTATAAAATCCACTCCTCCCCTTTCATTTGCTTTTTTTTTTCTTCACGCATTCAGAACTTTCCAAAACCTCCCGAGCTCCCACACCCTCGTTAATCTTCACAAAGTTTTAACTACCTTAGCCACATTTTGAAATGGCCTCCAAAAGCCTGCCAGCACCAACCCCGCGAAGAAGGAAAACCCAAGCAGAATTGAGGTAGCGAAAGAAGTCCTAAAAGCGAAGTTCATCACTAGAGCGAGCAGAACCACAAATGAGACTCCTACCACTAGAGTCAGGCCAAGGTTCGTGCTGAAATGATCATCTGCAGCGAGCACACTGGCAAAATTTGCCGCGGAAAGCCCCTCTAGTAAGCCTTTTGTGGGCAAAATGGCAACGCCAGCAGAAAGAAAAAACGTTCAAGTCGCCAAAGCTGGGGGGCCAGCAAGGATCGCTTCGCCATTTGAAGAGGCAATTCATTTGGCGAACAAAAAGAAACAAGAAAAAAAAAAGCAAGATGAGCCCGCGGCTAGGAAGCAGCAAAAAGTGGACAAATTCGTTGAAGAGCTTCGGGTCCACAAAATTCCCCAAGGGTCGGTGGCCCAACGAAGTAGGACGCCAGAGTTACCAACTAGTTCTAGAGCAGCAGCAGTGCAGCCAATAGAGGAAACAAAGCTCGCTGCAGCGAAGCTGATGGAAGAAATGTTTGGAGAATAGGGTGACGAGTTTGACTTAGAGAAAGAAATGGACACCGACGCCACGCCAATCAAAGAGCCAGAAACTCTCGAAGAGGAAGTTTATGGAAAAAAAGAAGGAATTGCTAGCACCCAAGATGCGCTCGAAGAAGTAGTGCTGAGTCCTAAGCAAGGACGAGAGGGAGAAGAGAGAAATTCGCCAGTCAACGGGGATGAGGCACAACTGACACTTGGTCAGCTCGCTGCTGACCCAGTTGAAGACGAGTTCATCACAACTAAGAACAACTCTGAAGATGAGTTGGACAAGGAACTGGAAGAGGGCATGACAACGAGCGAAGAGGAATCTAAGTCGGAGCAGCTGACGTGAAAGGCAAAGTCCACGAGAATCTCGACGTTAAAAAAAAGGGAGCCAAGAACCAAGCATTACCTCGTCCCACCGATGAAGCAACTCAGAAAAGGTAAACAGATCATAAGTGAAACTCAAGAGTTTGGCTTAATCGAGAAAAACCGTAAAATAATCAACAAAAATATTATTTTGTACCAGGGAAAAAAATTCTTGTTCGAGTAAGGATTTGATCCTAACCTCTAGGGCCTTCTAGAAACAGTGGTCACTCAAATCAAAACTTGAGGCTGAGGCCATCTCTACACGTAACTTGGCGAAGCGAGGAAAGACTGGGTAATCAAATTTTATGCCAGCCTAATCGAGCGATCCAAATACCAAGCCACAGTTTACGACCAAGCTATCAGTAGGGCTCTTGAGGATTAGAACGAATTCTTCGGGTTGGAAAATGAGAAGTCTGACTACGAAGAATTGCTGGACGAATACACTAAGGGCGATCTCAAACTTTTCCTTGAGGTCATCGAAGTTGAAGGAGCCACTTGGAACGAAGGGCTTATTCTCGCCGATTTCACACTGCGAATCTGAACGAAGATGGGCATATTTGGGCCTCGTTCCTAAAGTCTTCACTGATGCCAATCTCGCATGATTCAACACTAACAGTTCTTCGGGCACTACTAATCTACTCAATAATGATTGGTCTTTCCGTCAACATTGGGAGCATAATTTCGAGTGAAATTCATGCGTGGAAAGGATAAAAGGCGAGCCACTTCCTATTCCCACACTTCATTTCTGAGCTTCGTCGATTCCAAGGAGTGAAGGGCAAGCCAAATGACTCCTTTGTGCCGAAGAAGAAAGTCTTAGGCTTTGCCTAAAAAACTACAACAAGAGCAGCCCGCTCAACCAAGAAGCAGAAGACTACATCCAGCGGAAGCAAAGAGCTGCTCCAAATCCTAAGAGAAATCAAGGACGAGAATCGCAACTTCCATCGCTATTTCTTTTAGCGAGAGTTGGTTCTTCAGCAAATCTTAAATGACCTTCCTGGAGGTCCTTATCGGCTGCCTCCATTTCCAGAATTTTTACTTCTGGTAGAAGACTCGAGCGACGATCCTCCCGAAGAGTAATGGAAGTCCTCCGTTCTCTTTACCTCACTTCTCTTCCTTAATATTTTTGTATGAATGCATGCCTGCTTTTTGCTTATTTTAATTTCATCTTTTGTAAGCTCGCATTTCAAAGAAAAGCTTAAATGTGAATACTCTTATCCTTCACTTCGGTAAACTTTTTGTTTGTTTTATGAAGAGAATTGATATTCTATATTTCTCATTGATTAATTGAAGGTTTACAAGGCCTTTCTTAAATATGGAAAAATCCTAGGTTAGATAAGGTAAGAACTATACAAGTGGGAAGGATTATCCAACGGTAAAATGTACATATAGAAAGAAGAATTAAATTACATTAGGAAATAATCAATCACAGTGATTTTAGGGTAATCAACACTCCCCCTCAAGCTGGTGCAAATATGTCTTTCATGGCCAGCTTGTCAATCAATCTGTCAAATTGTAACTTCGGCAGTCCTTTAGTTAGGACATCAGCAATTTGATCTATTTTAGGTAAGTACGGTATGCAGATCACACCAGTATCAATTTTCTCCTTTATAAATTGTTTATCAACTTCAATATGTTTTGTTCTATCATGAAGAACTGGGTTATGAGCAATGGAGATAGCTACCTTATTATCACAATAAACTCGTATAGGTGTTGTCTACATAAATTTTAGTTCTTCCAAGAGTATTTTTATCCAGATGCCTTCACAAATGCCATGAGCTAATGCCCTAAATTCTGCTTCGGCACTGCTTTTTGCTACAACACTTTGCTTTTTACTTCTCCAGGTAACCAAATTTCCTCCTATAAAAGAACAATACCCTGATGTGGATCTCCTATCTATGATGCTACCTTCCCAGTCTGCATCGGTGTAAATTTCAATACTAAGATTATCATGTTTTTTAAATAATATACCTTTTCCTGGAGTTCCTTTTAAGTATCTTAGGATTTTGTAGACTGCCTCAAAGTGATTTGATCCTGGAGCATGCATAAATTGACTTACCATACTAACTGCAAAGGCAATATCTGGTCGAGTGTGAGATAGATAAATCAGCCTACCTACAAGCCTCTGGTATTTCTCTTTATCTTTTACCTTTGTTTGAACTGCTGCTTGCAGTATTAGGTTTGGTTCGATGGGAGTTTCTGTTGTCCTGCATCCAAGTAATCCTGTCTCTTCAAGTAGGTCAATAATATATTTCCTTTGATTGACAAGAATACCTTGTTTAGACCTGGCAAATTCCATTCCTAGAAAGTACTTCAAAATTCCTAAATCTTTGATTTGGAATTCATTTGCATGTCTTTCTTTTAGATTGCTCATTTCAGTCTCATTATTGCCTGTGAGGATTATATCATCCACATACACTATTAAAACCACGACCTTGTTTTTAATTGTATGTTTGTAGAAAATAGTATGATCTGCTTGACTTTGGAGGAAACCATGACTTGTTACTGCTTTTCCAAAACGTTCAAACCAAGCCCTTGGAGATTGTTTGAGGCCATATAGAGATTTTTTCAACCTGCATACTTTATCAGCTCCAAGAGTTTCTTCAAAGCCAGGAGGTAAATCCATATATACTTCCTCTTCAAGTTCACCATTCAGGAATGCATTTTTTACGTCAAGTTGATGGAGAGGCCAATCTGAGTTAACTGCGATAGAGAGAAGAACTCTAATCGAGTTAATCTTTGCAACCGGAGCAAATGTCTCCTGATAGCCAATACCGTAAGTTTGAGTAAATCCTTTTGCAACTAGTCTAGCTTTATACCTTTCAATACTACCGTCTGCATTGCATTTGACAGTAAATACCCATTTACATCCTACTGTTTTCTTATCCTTTGGTTTTTCTACCATTTCCCA
>JBBMKA010072543.1:0-15562 GCA_037833695.1 Sechiopsis laciniata | reverse complement strand
CACAACCCCGGGAGGGAAATCCTTACCTGGAAAACAAGCAGATTCAACAATAGATATAAATTGCTCCTTGAGCTGCACACAACAACCTATCATAAAAATATAAATAACTTAATCAATATCTATTAACTAAACGACACAGGCAAAAAGGTCGTAAGAGGCTCGAGAGAAGAGTTTTCCAAAACCGAGAAGAACACAAAGCCCCAAACTCACGGCTGCTAGGCTGCGAACACTCGGCTGTAAGGCTGCGGCAGGCAGGGCGTGCAGCGAAGGGAAGACTCGCGCGCGGGCTGGCGATGGCGAAGGCGCGCGAAGGATGCTAGCGAGGGCTGGAGTGAGCGCGGGGCAAAGGCTCGGCAGGGTGCATGCGCGCGAGTGCTGGGGCGAATGAACCCGATCGGCTGGACGCGGGGCGCTGGGGGGTCGGCGCGAGCACGTAGATCACGCTGCTGGGGTGACGTGCGGATGAGGGCTGCTGACGCTGCTAGATCGCTGAGGCGTGGATGGATGCGGGCGATCGACTACTGGCGAAGACGCGCCAAGGGTTCCACGAGGACTGGCGATCCCGCGATCTGGCGAAGGCGCAGGTGCTGTGCGCGCTGGCGATGGACGAAGCTGGATCGCGTGCGGCGCGGGGCTGGACGACCTTGCGATCGCGCTGGGGCGTGGTCACAGGCAGCGGGTGCGACGGGGTGGCTGGCGCGGGCGTGAAGGAGGCTGCTACACGACAGGGCAAGCTCAGCGGTGAGGCTGTCTCGGTTGCATGGCTGCTCGGCGAAGGGTGTGTTGCGGCTAGAAGAGGGAATGGGCTTTCAGATTTTGGAGAAGAAGTACGAGTGAGGAAGAATAAGAGGTTTGCGGCTAATTTAACTTAGGGTTGGGCAAAAGCAAGGGGAGAAGGAGGTCGCGACACGTGTCCCTTCTGGATCCTGAGTTCGAGTCCTGGCAAGTGCATCTTTTTCCCCTAATTCCAAATAATTAAACCGAAGCTCCGAAACCTCTCCAAAATATCAAGCTAGCATTGGAAACCTGAAACCGAAAAAAATCCAACTCAATAAATTTAACTGAACTAATCCAGAACTCAGGCGAATTACGAGACTACCCCTAGAGGTAAAATTACCAAAATGCCCTCAGGGGTCCAAGCTGCCCTAACGGCCCAACCGAACAACAGAAAAACTAACCGAACGTACCTAGGGAACTGAAATAGAAAACTGGGCCGTTACAGAAGCAACACCTACATTTTTCATGGGGAGGCCAGAATAGCAATGCTAACCAAGTCAGTCAGTAGCGCATGTCTCAACAATCTGGATTTGGAAACAACCAACAACAAGCTAATCACTCAGGTTTATCGCTGAAGGAGTACATGGTGAAGAACGACGCAATGATGATGGATCATCAAACCTTGCTGAAGGCTCAACAAGTAACTCTTTGAGCATTTAAACTGTAGTTAGGACAGATTGTAATAGATCAGAAGAACAGATCGCTAGGACAATTACCGTCGGATACGAAAGGCTCTAGATGGAATGGTAAGGAGCAAGTTAATGCGATAGAATTAAGGAGTGGAAAACCTTTGGTGGATAGCGAGAAAATTAGGAAATATCAATGAACCTTGCCCACAATAGAACTATCAATGGAAAAATGAACCATCAAGGAGGGTGAATGAGGAACCGATAAAAATAAGTAATGCAACAAAAGTGGTCAAACCATTGCCTATTTACCAACCTCCTCCGCCGCCATATCCTTAAAAGAGCAGAAGGAAGATACAAATCGTACTTCGAAAAATTTACAGGCATTTTGAAACAACTCCATATTAACATTCCGTTATTTGACGCATTGCGACAAATGCTAAACTACATAAAATTTCTTAAGGAAGCATTGAGCAAAAAAAGTAAATTTTAGGAATTGAAAATAGTAGCATTAAATGAGGAATGTAGTGCGATTGTCCAAAATAAAATCCCTATGAAAGAAGTCGATCCTGGTCAATTCACTATTTCAGTTAAGATTGGTAACCATCACATTGGGCGAGCACTCTATGATCTGGGTGTCAGCATCAATCTCATGCCTCTATCAATCCACAAAAAGTTTAGAATAGGTGATGCCAGACCCACGACTGTCACAATTCAACTTGCTGACAGGTCGATCATTCACCCTGTTGGAAAAATTGAAGACATTCTTTTTCAAATCGATAAGTTCATCTTTCCAGTGGATTTTATCATTCTTGATTACGAAGCAGATCTAGAAGTTCCCATCATCTTAGGGAGACCCTTTCTGAGAACATGATGAACACTAGTAGATATATACGAAGGTACAATTACATTGTGGATGAACGATGAGCAGATCTAGTTCAACATATTTGACTCAATGAAGCAGACTGATGCAGAAGAAAATTACAATGTTAGTCAGATTGAAGTAATGTTAGACGAAGCAATAAAAAACGAGCAAAGAAGAAAGATGTTGAACATGGATGAGCATGCGAGGAAAGAAGAAGAAATGCAGAATGAGATATGGAAGGATTCATTGTTCAAAGAAGTGCATTATTACGAGGCACTCAATGTTGCGACAAGAGATAATTCCCCTTAGCGCACCTCAATTGAAGAACCTCTTATGTTAGAATTAAAACCTCTCCCTGTGCATTTGAAGTATGCCTATCTTGGAGAAAAAGAGACATTACCAATCGTCATATCATAGCAACTGACACCAGAACATGAGCAACTTCTTGTAGAGTTACTCAAGCAACACACAAAGGCGATTGGATGGACTTTGGCGGGTATAACAGGCATTAGTCCTACATTTTGTATACATAAAATCAATCTAAAAGACAATGCTGAAACTTCAGTGGAACATCAAAGACGATTAAATCCCGCCATGAATGAAGTAGTAAAGAAGGAAATTATAAAATGGCTAGATGTAGGGTAATTTATCCTATATCAGACAGCCAATGGGTTAGTCCTATTCAATGTGTGTCGAAGAAAGGAGGCACCAGCATCATTCAAAATGAAAGAAACGAGTTGGTTTCAACAAGAATAGTGATGGGATGGCGAATGTGCATGGATTGCAGGAAGTTGAACAAAGCAACTAAGAAGAACCACTTTCCATTACCTTACATATATCAAATGTTGGATCATATCACAGGAAAAGATTATTAATGCTTTATGGACGGATATTCAAGGTACAACCAAATTACCATTGACCCCAAAGATCAGGAGAAAAATACTTTCACCTGCCTTTATGGAATATTCGCGGGAGAAAGCCTTTCGGGCTCTGTAATGCCCCAACAACATTTCAAAGATGCATGATGTCAATTTTTTTTTATATGCTTGAAGATATCATGGAAGTTTATATGGATGATTTCACAGTGTTTGAGGACAGTTTTTCTAATTGCTTAGTGAATTTGAAGAAAGTGTTAAAACGCTGTGAAGATACACATCTTGTGCTTAGCTGGGAAAAATGCCATTTCATGGTCAAAAAAGGAATTTTTCTTCGACATAAAATTTCAAAGGCTGGAATGGAGGTTGATCGAGCAAAGATCGAAGTTATAGAAAAGTTGGAACCACCAAAAAACGTGAAAGGAGTGTGCAGTTTCTTAGGCCACTCTAGTTTCTACTAACATTTCATTAAGAATTTTTCAAAAATCGTGAAACCGATGTGCGAGCTTTTAGAAGCTGAAAGACCCTTTAATTTTGACCAACACAGCTTGCATGCATTTGAGCAGCTAAAAAAGGCCCTGACTACCACTCCGATTATGATATCCCCTAACTGAAAGAAGCCTTTCGAGTTCATGTGCGATGCCAGCGACTACGCTAAGGAGAAAAAGGGAGAAAAACTTATCCGTCTCATCTACTATGCCAGCAAAACTCTGAATGATGCGTAAATCAATTACACAACTACAAAAAAGGAGCTTCAAGGGGTAATCTATGCGTTAGAGAAATTTCGTTCTTATTTAGTAGGATCAAAAGTGATCGTTTTTACTGACCATGCAGCAATAAAGTATCTTATGAGTAAGGCGAACGCTAAGCCAAAATTGATCAGATGGATTTTGTTACTGCAAGAATTCGACATTGAGATCAAGGACAAAAAGGTGAGAACGTCGTAGCAGATCATCTATCTAGGCTGGAGAACAGATGAGCGGATACAACCATGCTCGAATATCTGTGAAATTTCCCAAAGAATAACTGTTATGATTAAGCTTATCGAGAAAAGGAATGCCCTTTGGTTTGTAGACATTGCCAACTATCTAGCAAGCCGCATCATCCCAGCAGACTTAAATAGGCAACAAGCTAAGCGGTTTTTTCATGAATCTCACTTTTATTTCTGGGATGATCCGTTTTTATATTGACAATGTACGTACGGAATGATACGTCGATGCGTAGAAGAAAATGAGATGAGTGCAGTATTGGAATCATGCCATGCATCGTCGTACGGAGAACATTTTGGAGGAATGCACACTGCAACAAAAAAATTTCAATCCGGTTATTTCTGGCCAAGCATATTTAAGGATGCACATCACTAAGCGAAGACATGCGATAAATGCCAAATGAAAGGAAATATAGGAAAAAAGGATGAAATGCCAATGACTTTGATTTTAGAGGTCGAATTATTTGACGTCTTAGGAGTCGATTTCATGCGTCCATTTCCCCCTTAGCACGGAAATTTATATATCCTGGTCGCGGTTGATTACGTGTCAAAATGAGTAGAAGCAATTGCCACACATTTTAACGATGCTAAGATAGTTATAAAATTTCTTCAGAAGAATATTTTTACAAGGTTTGGTACCCTGCGGGCACTAATCAGTGATGAAGGAACGCATTCATAAATAAGGCAATGTCTCATCTACTACAAAAGTACAATATTAAGCACCACATTGCAACTCCTTATCATCCACAGACTAATGGCCAAGCTGAAATATCTAACCATGAGATCAAGAGTATCCTGGAGAAGGTTGTTGGACCTAACAGAAAATACTAGTCTTTGCAATTGGATGATTCGCTTTGGGCTTATCGCACCGCATTCAAGACGTCGTTGAACGTGTCACCTTATAGGATTGTGTATGGGAAAGCATGCCATTTGCTAGTTGAATTAGAACACAAGGCTTTCTAGGCAATTAAAAAGCTAAACCTTGATATTCAGAAAGCAGGTTATGTTCAGATGTTACAATTACTTGATCTAGAAGAGCATAGACACTTTTCCTATGAAAATGCAAAACTATACAAGGAAAAGACAAAAAAAAAAATGGCATGATCGTAAGCTGACTCCTCGAGTTTTCGGGGTAGGTCTGCAAGTTTTTTTTTATTTAACTCTAGACTTTGTTTGTTCCCAGGTAAGCTCAGATCTAAGTGGTCTAGACCATTTCGCATCACACAGGTAAAACCAGGAGGAGCAATCTGGATTAAGAACGAAGCAAATAGGAATGAATTCACAGTCAATGTACAGAGACTGAAGCATTATTGAAATGAGGATGTTCAACGCAAGATATCTTCATTCGCATTGACTGATGAATAAGCGCGCGAATGTGCGTGTAGAGCAAGAGCGTATCGGTAAGTTTAATTTTTGCTCCACGCATGCTAGTTTGAATACTTCCTACTTACTTACAAGAGAAATTGTCTAAATTTTTACTGCTTATTTCTTTGATCTAGTTACTTTATTTTATTATTATTTTTTTAAATATTTAATTTGTTAATCACGGTAAATACCTAATTACATTTGGTGGAGTTTCTACGAGAATTGGATGAACAGACGAAATCACGTGCGGCTAAGCACAGTCATATTGATCATTAATTACAGCCAGATATCGAACAGTCAGATTGCGGGATCACTAATCCAACGGTGTATAGCAATTGTATGGCCGCCCAAATTCAATCGTCACGCTGACACCTTGCGACGATTGTCACCGTAATCATACCCCTTCATCTCATCGTTAAATAAACCGAAATTTACCTTCTTCGTAACCTCATTACCATCCCTTAATCCTCTACTCCAAATTCAAATTGTAAAATTCTCATCATGGTGCGAAGACTTGCAACAAATTATCAGAGATGGTGGCAGTTGCAGCTTAAAGTCAAAGAGAAGTTGACCCCGCTCAAACTCCCTTACCAGTCAACGCTGCGCTTGCACCTGCAGGCAATGTAGCCGAATAGTCGTAAGCAAGAAGACGAAGGTGCAGGAGAACGACTGTTTCACTTGTATGGTTGATAGAGCATGAGGAAGCCGAAGAATCTGAGGATGTGCTTGGAGAGGAAATGGTTGTTAACTTAGCACTGCAACCAACAGTGAGGACTGATAGCCCTGAAACTTCAGGGTACATCGAAGGACTAACACCTTCAAAACCCTATTTGGCCCAGGGGTATGGGATGGTTTAGTATTGAACGACCGCCCATACTCACGTTTTCCCTACAAGTATGCCCTAATAATGTTTAAACCGCTTCCTTCCTTAAACCGTCTCTCCCAGTATGATCCAACTCGCCCACGTCAACATTATTTAAATTGCCCCAGATTTCTGTCCCGATTTTTCTTTTCGCCTTAGCTATTCTACCTTTTATTTATTTTAATATTAAAATACAAATGTTTCAATTGAGATTTTTGTCTTTCTTAAACAAACTAAACATATTCCTCATTAATACATTACAAAAAAAAGGATTAATTACAATTTTTCAGTAAACTTTGAAAATATTTTTAATTTAATCTTGAATTTAAAAGCTATAATTTAGTTTATATAGATTAAAGGTATTAGAATTTAGTTTCTAAATTTTCTTCCATCTCTTGCAATTAATTGATTTAATGAATAAATGATTTTATTTATCCATACAACAAAAAATGAAAGATAAAATTTGAATCTCATGTTAATTACTAAATTTAGATAGATAGTTTTTTTTTTTTTTTTTTTTTTTTAAGTACATTCACTAAAATTTGATATTTAAAAATACAAATTTAAATAAATACAAAATAAACCTTAAGAAAACATTACGCATTTACTTAATTTCAACTCTTATCTTGTGCAAAAAGACTTTGGTTCTCTCGATAGAAGTTTTATGACTAAAATTAAACATTCAAAAGTTATGAATTTCCTGAAAAATTAAGGGAATTTTTGGAGCATAATGTTGATAAACTAAATTCCCATTGATGATTAAAAAAAAGTTTTGAAAGTAACATAAGAACGTTTTATAGATAAAGTTGTTTAAGAACTAAATTATGATCGTCATAGTATCATTTTTGTCTCTAAGCTTTTGAATTTTTTCAATTTTGGTACTCATACTTCAAATTTCAAATTTTCCTTCCTTAACAATTAACTTTTTTTTAAAACAATTTTAAAATATTTTATTTTTTTTCTTGTATTAACATTATTGAATTCATTCCAAATTACATCAAGTTTATCTTAGAAATCAATTTACAAATTTTTTAAGTTAAACAAAACTACATTAGATACATTGTCTCAACTGATATCATACCTGTACTTCAAACTTAATTTGCAGTACATCCTCTATCATACCTGCACCCCAAACACTGACTTACAGTACACCCTCAATTATATCTACACCCCAAACAGTGACTTCCAGTATATCCCTCTATCATATCTACACATCAAACACCAATTTTCTATATTTTATACCATACCATACCATACTATACCATCTTGTGAAATATTTACCCTGCAGCCAAACACCACTCAAGGGAAGAAAAGGATATGGAGGAGTTTGATAGGAAGATGGAAAAGTTCCACCGAGCGTAAGAAGCCAGGCGTAGAGGAAATACAGATTCGGGCACCTCTAGACCTGTTGAGGTTGTCGCAGTTCCTGTAAAGGAAGAAGAGAGGCCCCATCGGGAAGGAAAAGCACCGATGGTGGAAGAGCATCTAGGTGGATGTAGAGGAGAAATGTCGGCACCGGAAGACCTATTCTGATATCGATTTAGAGACGAAGCAGATGTAGGCTTGCCGAGCATCAAAGACGAGGCTAACACTTTTAGGTAGAGAGTCTGGTGAAGTGGAAATGATTGTCCAGTGCTTGATGGTCGAGTTTGCAACAAAACCTACGAACTTAGCAGCAGACACGGGTCCTTTCGCACACCCCTAGATGTCTACTCGCTTGCCTAAGAAAAGGAAGAAAAGTACGCATGAAAAGTTGGTGCAATGCCTTTGGTTGCTCACCAGCAATTTAGGCACGTTTATGGGGTATGTTAAAGAGCGCGACAGTGCGTTATTTGATGCATTGGCCCTCTTAAACCCACGTATCCACAAGCCCATCTTCCTGTAATTCCAGGACATTGTTTCGTCCACCGACTCCGACAGTTCTGATTCGAAAGAAGATGAATAAAAAGAGTCTTTGTCTCTGCAATATTTATTTTCTTTATGTCTATCTCACTATAAAATTAATATAATCAGTCTTTCATTTTATTCCCTGCTTAATTTTATTATTTTAACCAATGCTGAGTTAGAATCTTATTTTTAATTCCGCACTTTCAAAACATTGCCTTGATTCGCTGGAATTTAATCTGCTCTGGGACATCATTTGCTAGTTTCCTAACGAAAACACCTTAGGACAGATCCTATTTAAACTTAGAGCATAGTACAATTCTGTGGAGGAAACCGATTAGCTCGTAGTATAGATTTTGAAAACCTTAGATTCATTTAAGTTTGGGGGAACTTTGCATCACCTTCATTGGGGACAATGAAAACTTTAAGTTTGGAGGTGAGGGCAAGTGGTAGAGTGTTATGCGAATGAGTATTTATTTGCCAAAAAGAAAAAATTCAAGACATTCTAGGTAAAAATGAAACAGCAAAAAGAGCAAATAGCCGCGGGTATCTACTGACCATGCTAAGGATTTAAAAATAGCAGCCATGCGGAAAAATTTACTCAAAGGGACCCGAATAAATAAGCACCGGACAGAATGTTTTTTACCAAACTTAAATGATTAAAAAGGGGTTTGATTGAAGTGCATTAGAGTAGAAGTTTCCAAGCTAGGAGTTGTGCACCGGGCTAAGGACAATAAAGAGAAGGACTGAGATGAGATTGAAAGGACTTTTGAGAAGGATGAATTGGGACGATTATGCATTGACATATTAAGGCAATTGTACCTAAAGAATATTTTTGTAAACTAAAGGAAAAACACAGTATTGTGATTAGCAGTCACTTTTAGTAGTTATTACACCTATATTAGCATCGCTCGAGACGAGCAATGATTCAAGTTTGGGGTTTGATGACTCTCAAATAGAGTCAGAATTTAGGATAATTTTGAATCATTGTGTGCGTTTGTTATAAAAGATTCAATGCGAGCAAGGTAAAAATAAAGAGAAAAAGGTGTAGTTTGCTAATGCTTACGCATTAGGGGAATAAATTGCAAGATATAAATTATAACGCTTAAATTGAAGGAATTAGCACACTTAACACATATTTAGCAAGGCTTATGCCGATTAACTATTTTTGCAGGAAATTGCGTTTGCAAAGTAGTGCAGAGTTAAGAATTGAGACGAGTGATTGCGAGCAAGTCATGCTCGGCAGAGAGAAATGCCAACGCACTACAAGCGCAATAAGGAAAGAATCAATTAGAAGCAAGAAGTTGACTAACCAGACACTGCGAGACAGATTGCAGAAATTAAAAGATTCTTACCTTAGACAAATAAAAACACAATTGGAAAGTTTAAACAAGGAAAGATGTCGCATTGATTGATTCATGCCTATTCTGAAATATTTTGGAGAGTTAACAAAGAAGCTTATAAAAGATGATCTATGTGAGAGGTTGAGGGAGAGAGCGAAGAGAGATTAGAAACCGAGAGTTTATTGTTTTTCTTTACTTTTCAGTAATATCATTTTAGTATGTTTTTCATTTTGCATTATGTGTTCTTTGTTTGTATGATGAACTAATTTCCTTAAGGCAACGCTAGGAAAAAGTGGAGTAGTTGTAGCATGTGTTAAGAAGAAATAGGAAGGTTTAACTGATGCATGTTAACTAGGAGCAAAACTCAATAGTAAGTGTCGACCGGCCATCCACACAAACTAATAGGTTGTAAATTGGAAGAGAAAATAACCTAAGTCTAGTTGCATGTTCAGTAGGTTAGAATTAAGTCTTTAATTTTATTTAATCGGAGTTTAGGAATAAACGTGTAACTATTGCATGCCTAGCACCAGATTACATCAAGTTGCGGCGAAAGTCAGACTTGATGCGAACAGACGCAGAAGCGAAAGTTTGTAAGGCGTAGTATATTAGTTAATCCTTAACGTATATTTCTTCGCAGCGCATTGCTATTGCTTTCCATGAGTATCTTAGTTTAGCCTTATCTCTTTCAATCCATTTCAATACTGTTAAGTTTTCTTTCTACTATTCAAACCAACTATCACAACATATATGTTTTTATTCTGTTCAATTCTAATCATCTCCCTGGATAAATCACAGTCCCTGTGGAGATCGATAATTTACATATTACTTACTGTAGACCGCGTATACTTGCATGAGTGTTTGATTATTGTACACGAGGCAACTTAGTTTTCCGTAGTAAAAAATCTCAACACCATTTTTTTTTTACTTTCTTGCATGATTCTTAGATTAATTAACTAATTATAGACATCAATTCCTGCAGAGAACGATAAAATATAAATACTTATCACTTGCTGCATTTTCGACGCGTATACTTGCGTGAATACAATTCCTAAGCATGAGGCTTTAGCAATAAAGTATTATACTTAGAATTTATCGCATCAAGTTTTTGGCGCCGTTGTCAGAGAATGATTTATTTATAATTAGTTATATTAGTTTAAGAGTAGTTCTTAAATATCAAAAAGGCTAATTACTTCATATTATCAAGGTGTACTGCAGAACACTGCGAAGTGCGGAGCATACTAGCCAACCAGGGAAAGAAGTCCCAATATATTACCACAAGCAGCAATAATAAAGGATGGCGTACAAACACTTTGCGAATCAGTATTGGAACAGCAATATTACTTTTTCACAATCATATTTTTATCAGCAATCTGGCTATGCGGAGGAGCCATAAATAATAGAGTTCTATCTAGTGTATCCTAACTAGGAGAATCAGTAACAGTTTAAGGGAGATTAGAGCAAAATCTTTCAAGAGCAACATGGCCTGCAACATGAACCATACATGAGAATCTAGGCATCATGAATTTGAGTATCTTATGTATAATCGTGAGCAGTTTTCGGAGGATGCAACTATAGAAAGTGAGATGTGGCTAAGACGGCAGCAATGGATGAGAGATAATGGCATCATTCTAACACCCTAAGAACCTAAATGCGAGCTTGAACCGTCTCTGAATGAAACACTAAGAGAAAGCGTAGCCAACAGAGAAGATACATATTTAAGGGCCGAAGTACTTAATAGGGCATCAACAGTGGAATTTTTCAATGAGACTGAACTCTCATGGAAAGATTTCAGGCTAGCCATGATCAAGCGAGATGAAGAGGCTATAACTTTAAGGCGCGCAGCAGAAGACATAGATCAGAGGATGCGATATCAGCAACAGAAAGAAGCTTGGGCAAGGTTTGCCGCTCAAGAGATTCCAGAAGCTGAGGAAGTAGTTGTGGGAGGAAAAGAAGAAAGTTCCAATAATAACACTGTGCTAAAACCCAGTGATGATAGCCGAAATGAGGATGAAAGCCCTCAATCATTCACCCTTGTGAGTAATGAACCTGCATTATCAAGCATTGAGATTCTATAGCAGCCTAGTAGGGAAGAGAAAGAATCGACGTATCCGTACGAAACTAAAGATAGCTCGCAAAATAGTGGACCACTAGCAATGGTGCCCATCATTTTAAAGCTATCCTGCCCGCAACTGCATCAAGAATTGATCAGTCGAGGAAGCGACATATAGACTATTCAATTGAACTTAATGTGACGCTACACACCCTATCAACTCTGGCATTGATAGGAATTACACGTATTAAGGTGCATGACGGAGTAAGGCAAGAGCAAGCTATCAAAGATGGTTTCACTCCGAAGATCATTATATGGCCCAAAGCAAAGTGTGCATAATGCATTCCTGGAATGCGAATGCGCAGTCAGTATAAATTAATTTAGCTCATAGTATTTATAAGCTTTTAATTTTTTTTCTATTTTATTTTGCTAGGTTAGATTTGCTTTTAGTAGTTTGTTAGGATAGCTTAATGTTTATTTTCTTTAGTTTTGTGTTGGAAAGCGAATAGGTATCTGCGGTGCGAAGTTGAACAGGCTATAAAACAAGATGAACAAACAGCAGTAGAAAGGAAGCAACAGAAGCAGTGTTGACGCGAAATATTATAGATGGAAAGCGAAAGGAAGTTTCTGTCCTTCTTTATCTTTAATTTCTTACTTACATATATCTCTGCTGAATATCTTTCAATGCTCTTGTTTACCCTAGCCTAGGAAGCAAATTAGGGCTAAATAGAGAAATCTTTTGCTCATATTCATCATCTTTAAAATGAAACAAAGAATGTTATATGTAATGTTTCTTCTCTTTGCTCTCTGATGTTGTAGTCTAATATAGTCAAAATTTCTAAACAATATAGAACACCAACTGATGACTCTAAAATAGAGTCAGATTTTAGCCTGACTTTAGATCATTGTTCGCGCTTATTAATTAAAATTTATTGCGAGTAAGACGAAATTAGGAATAAAAAGGTGTAATTCGCTAATGCTTACGCATTGAGGGAGTAAAATAAAAAATATCGATTATTAGGCTGAAAACAACCAAAGTAGTACGTTTAGCATGGATTTTGCAAAGCTTATGCTGATTCATGTTTTTGCAGGGTTAGCACTAGCAGAGTAATGCTATGTGAAGAATCAAGACGAACGAGTGCAAGCAATAAAGCTTGGAAGATCAAAGCCAGAAGCACTTCAAGCATATCGGAGTTTAGGAATAAACGCATAACTATTACATACTCGACACTAGTTGTAATTACATTTAGCCGCGACGGAAGTTTGTCTAGATGCGAAATGGAAGTGGAAGTTTGTAGGCATAGTACGATAAAGTCCTTTACCGCATGTTTCTTGGTTACTTCATTGCTACTGAAATTCATGAGTATCTTAATCTAGCCTTATTTTATCAATATTACTTTACTCCGTTATTTATTTACTCTTATGTTTCAACCACAACCCAACTCAAATCATATTTGTGCAATTTCCATTCAATTCTAAACATCACCTTAGATAGTTTTCAATCCCTGTGGAGATCGATAATTTACTTATTACTTGGTGCAGAACGGGTATACTTGCGTAAAGGGAGATCTATTCACACTTTAAGCATTTGGCTATTCGCTATCGCAAATCTGCACATCAAGATTTTGGCACCGTTGCTGGGGACTGTGTAAATTTATCTTTAGACGAGAGTGTTTAGAATATATAAAAAAAAAAAATTATATTTGCAGTTTTCATTTGTTTCAACATTTTAGTTTGATTGGTGCATAAACGCTATTCTGGTATTTTATCCAGAACCTAAACGAACCCTTCGAAGACGGATACATGAACAGAGAAGGAGAAACCGCAGAGGAATGGATCCCATGGCACAACATCATCCTGGAATGATAGATCCACCAGCAGCAGCGGGTGTGGAGCTTAGAGCAAATGCGAACCTAAATCCTAATCTGCCGCCAGCTTAGAAGGTAGATGAAAGAGACAAAGTCATGCGAACTCAAAAAGGAGAATTCAATCATATAGCATATCTAGGTATGGTTAGACCTAACGGTGCAGGAAGACGCCCTGTATTAACTACTAATATGTATAACATGCTTAGAGTTAATGAGCCTTTTAGAGGATTTCCTTCGAAAGGTCCGCATCAACATTTGCGTAACTTTTTAGCTGTTAGTGACGCTAACCAGGAAGTCGGTATTTCTTTGGAAGATACTCGACTGTTTCTGTTTCCATATTCCTTATGGGATAAGGCCAAATACTGGATAAATACGCTGCCAAGTAATTATACTTGGAGACAAATGGAAGAAAGCTTTTTAACAAAATACTATCCTTGTGCAAGAAGCATGAATTATAGGCATGAAATCCCTAGCTTTAGGCAAGAAGATGATGAAACTATAGGAGGAGCATGGGAACGGTACAAGGAACTTATAGCGAATTATCCGTACCATGGTCTATCTTATACGCTTCAAATCGAACATTTTTACAATGGATTATCGGAATCAGACAAAGTTATTATTAACGCAACAGTGGGAGGATGTCTGATGGATAAAACATACAATCAGGTGTATAAAATTATCGAAACAACTGCTAAAAACCACACGCCTAAGATAAGCCAAGGACGAAACCAAGATAAAACATCATGTAAATTTGAGCTAAGTGAAGTGACCGCCATAAAAGCATAATTGGCTACGCTGACGAAAACTTTAAAAAATGTTCAAATGACTGCACCTCAGAACGCATCGACAATTGACCAATCAACTCCTGAATTCTGCGCACTCTACGGAGGCAATCATATGTACGAATTCTATAGTGAAAACTTAGCATCTGTCAAATATGTTGGAAATTCAAATTCGCAACAGCAATACAACCCTTATTCAAATTCATACAATGCTGGATGGAAACAGCACCCAAATTTCTCGTGGGGAGGACAAAGCAGCAACACTAACCAAGTGGGACAACAACGCACATTTCCACAATTTGGATTTGGAAGCAACCACCAGCAAGCTCTGCAGTCAGACTCAGCACTGAAGGATTGCATAGCGAAGAATGACATGGTCATGATGGAACATCAAACCCTGTTGAAAACTCAACAAGCAACTCTTCGGGTACTGGAACTACAATTAGGCCAAATTGCAGCAGATATAAAAAATAGATCGCTAGGGCAACTACCGTCAGATTCAGAAGGATCTAGGAGAAATGGCAAGGAGCAAGTAAATGCGATTGAATTACGAAGTGGGCAACCTTTGATGGATAGTGAGGAAATTAGGAACTATCATGGAACAAAAGCCCCAGCGGAACCATCAATAGGAAAGCAACCAGCAAAGAGTGCAGATAAAGAACCGACCATAGCAAAGGAAGCAACAAATATGGCAAAACCATTACCTATTTACCAACCACCGCCGCCACCATACCCTCAAAGGATTAGACACAAGGGATACGAGTCTCAATTAGATAAATTCATGAACATTTTGAAATAAATCCACATCAACATTCCTTTGGTTGATGCGCTGCGGAAAATGCCAAACTATATGAAATTCTTGAAGGATGCACTTAAGAAAAAGAGCAAATTCGAGGAATTCAAGGTAGTAGCATTAAATGAGGAATGTAGTGTAATCATTCAAAATAAAATCCCAAAGAAAGAAGTCGATCCTGGGCAGTTTACCATTTCAATCAAGATTGGTAGTAATCATATTGGGCGAGCACTTTGTAATCTAGGTGCTAGCATCAATTTAATGCAGCTATCAATTTACAAAAAGTTTGGAACAGGTGAAGCGAGGCCTACAACAGTAATAATTCAGCTAGCCGATAGGTCAATAACTCGCCCTATTGGAAAAATTGAAGACATCTTAGTTCAGGTTAACAAGTTCGTTTTCCCAGAAGACTTCATCATTCTTGACTACGAGGCAGATTTAGAAGTTCCAATTATTCTGGGACGACCATTTTTTAGAACTAGAC
>JBBMKA010072512.1:0-15566 GCA_037833695.1 Sechiopsis laciniata | reverse complement strand
TACAATTAAAATAACAAATAATAATTAAATACTAATAACTAAATAAATACTAATAATAAACGGCTCAGATCGTATCATTTTGTTCCACTCAATTTCTTTTGGATAAGAGGTTCAATCACAATCTTTTAGTTCAAAAGGAAAAATATTAGATCTTCAAGTTTTGAACTAATGGGATTGAAGCTTTACAATATAAAGGCACGTTTACCTTTCTGCAGGCAGTGATAGGATCGTCGGAGTAAAATGGAGGGTAGCCTACGAGCATCTCATACATAATTGCACCAAGGGACCACCTGAGGGAAATTCAGTTAAGAAAATAACGAAGACATGGATAAAAATATGTTATGTTATACTTCTTGATAAATAAAGTTCAAATGAAGTATCTCGCTCAAAGAGTGAAGAGCGATGCTACTCAGTAGTTACGCAATACTTCTCTTCTCCATCTTCTAACTTTGTGTACATGAGGTTCAAACTGAAAATTATTTCAATGTGTTTATCAAAAAAATCTACTTTTTCTTGTTTCGTTCCATACAGTATATTTTCCTTATTGCAAGAATTAAACATTACATTCTGCCTATCACGTTAACCAGAAAAAATATGGTGTACTAGTTTATCAATACGTCTGTCTTAAAAAACTTAATCAGAATCTAAAGAAAAAATAATTAACATCCATAAAGTAAAAGTTCTGGCAATGATAACATCAATCAACTAAGGATGGTGGAAGTCACTAATTGTAAAATTCGCTAACAATAATGCGACATATAACAAATATCATCCAGATTTAGTATGCATTAATTGTGGAAATGAAAGAATAACATTTTTTACAAAAGGAACTTGATAATTGCCAGTTTATATGCCAAACTAACCAATCGCACTCCATCCCATATCCTTTTTTGAGTAATACTTCGGGAGCTATATAATCTGGTGTTCCAACCGTTGAAAATGCCTGTCCAAATGAAAGAAGGAAAAGGTATGAATGACAACAGAAGGCCAACCTTTTAACAACTATTTTAATTTATACAAATTACAAAATATAAACTAAGCTATTGCATCATCTGAGTCTGTAGCATCCCTGGTAATAAATATAGCTTGTTAGCCATTTATATATTATAATTAAGTGAAAGAGAAGGCAGAACATTTTTTAACCAGGCAGCCTGATGTCATTATGGAGGCGACATTCCAGAATCAATGAGTCAAGAACAATAACACCTATTACCCTCTCGACAGAAATACAATGACATTATAGCTGGATATATACTGTCCAACTATACCAATAGTTTATACTCTAACTAGCACATCGGCAATTTCCACATCTTAAACCGCTCTAGCCAAGAATACACATTATAACATACTATACTTATTCTGATTTAAATGCAGTTATGTGGCATTCAGTACATATCGAATGGCAATTAGCATACCAGCTTCCTCCGGTTCATTTGCCAATGGTGTAGCTGTTCGCTGGCACTCTTCCAACTACTGTTATCATCAATATCCATTGGTTCTGCCGAATCTTCATCATCCATGGCCTCATTTTCATGTAGTGCTGATAGGGTTAAAGAATCCAGTGGCTTACAGAGACCAAAATCAGAAAGCTTCATGTGACCATTTTTGTCCAAAAGAAGATTGTCCGGTTTAATGTCCCTGAGATTAGAGTGGTTTTAAACTATTAAGACCACATGAGTTTCACTATGAAAACAAAAATAATAATTTAGTATTTAAATGGTCGCACATCTTCAGGTACTCGTACCCTAGCTAAACAAAAGCGTGAAAGAAAAAGCAAAATTAGAACCTGTGAATATAGTTGTGCCTGTGAATAGATTCTATTGCAAGAACACTTTGTGCAATGTAAAATTTAGCCACATTTTCAGTCAATGTGTCTTCTCTCATAAGCAGAGTCATCATATCTCCACCTGGCAGATATTCCATAATCAAATACAAGTACTCAGCATCCTGGAATGAGTAATACAGCTTCACTATGCAATGGCTGGCAACTTCTGCTAATAAATTCCTTTCTGCTCTAACATGCTCCACCTATAAAGCAACAAAGAGATTCTATTATAAAGGAAAGCATTGAAGGACAAAAAACAAATTCATAATTCGATGAATATCATAGACAAGCAGTCAAAAAAGACTTCGGTAAAGATAGCTCACGACTTAACAAAGTCAATATATAGCAGAACACTAATTTAAAGCATACACCATTCAATCTTAGAGATCTTGCTCCAGAAAATAATAATAGCCCAACTTGATTCAAATCAATATTCATGAGCAATAAATTGAAATATCGTTTAGACATGATAAGATCATCAAATTGGCATGGAAAGTCTATGAAGCATACGTTCCCATTAAAGACCTATTACAACTAGATCAACTCCAATGTCAAAAACAAATAGCAATGCTGCCATGAAACTTTCAACTACACTGTTCCACCTGTCAGTAAATATGACTTAGTTTCGAGTTTGTTATGTATTTTTAGTCATAACTAACGTTGTTAGGTTGTTTGATTGTTTTCTGATTCTGACTAAGCTCTTCTATATATAGAACTTAGAGCCTCTTGTATTTATTACGAAATATAATAAACAAGGACTTCAAGAGCAAGTTGGAGTTATCACCACCATGCAATCATCTCTTAGCATATAGCACCAATAAATATACATTTAAAAGCATGCAAGCAAGGGTTCAACTAATATTCCATATCAGTGGCATGGCGATAACCGATAGCTTGTATTAATTGAATAAATGACATGCAAATGAAAGAAATTGATGAATTCTATTTCGGAAAACGGATAGGGAGAACTCAAAATCACAGTTTACCTGTCCTCTCATCACCATTTCAGATTTCTTCAACTTTTTCATGGCATATATATCACCAGATTTCTTCTCCCGACATAATCGAACCTGTTAGTGAACCAAACACAACAATGAATGTTATAAAAATCAATGGAACTCAAATAATTAAAAAAATAAATAATATTATAAAGAGCAGAATGATAAACAAACCTCGCCAAAAGCTCCCCTGCCAATGATGGTTAAAAGCTCAAAATCATCAACACAAATCTTGTGCCTCTTGAGTCGCATAAACTCTGTTTCTTTTCGCTCTAAATCTTTGATAAGATTAATTTGCTCTTCCTTAGGAACATCCGATGAGGCTAGCTTTCTTTCCAACATCCATCGTCTTCCATGCAAAAAAAATAATAAAAAAATTTGAGTCTAATAGCCAAATGCACATCTAAATTGAAACAGTCCTGGCAAGAAGAACAAATTGAGAAAACAAGATAAACGAAGCACTATTGTAATGTTGATGATCAATAGTAATGAAAATGCCACATCTCATGAATTGCACTCTTTCCATAAAGAGATTTAAAGCACCTAAAGAATTTCCCCTTTCTTTTTCCAAACTTCATAAGATTCTTTCCTAATTGAACAATTTAACAAAACGGAAAACGAGAATGAGGTAATGAAGCATGACAATCCAGACAATTCTCATAGTTTCTTCATTATCCTCATAACAATCAGAGGTTATAATCCCTAACCGACACAACAATTAACACATTACAATTACAGAGATTCCAAACACAGCAAGTAAAGTGCGAGAGAATACAAAGAAAAATCACAAGCTCATACTCAACGTTGCTACAGTAAAAGCAAGGGTTTACACTAACGAGCTCATAAGCAATTGAAGAACGAAATCTTCAGTTCAAACAATAATTCTCAGTTCCTACATTACATCAGAATCAGAGAATCGCATGCTAAGGAAAAGGAAATTGAAGTACCTCTCCTTCCGCTCTTGAATGTTCTTCATCTGAGCTCTGTAATGATTCTCTATAAACTTCTTAGCCGCCGCCACTTTCTCCATCGTCAGGCTCGAACCTTGCACCTCTCCTGCTATCTCTTCCTCCTCGCGATCCTCCATTTAAGATCCGTAGAAATGAAAACCTCAACACTTACAAACTCGCGCTAGCACAAAGTCTGTGCAGCCGCCGGTGAGAGAACGGGCCGAAGAAGCGATGACTCCAGCACCACCGCCGGCGAACCTCGTCGGAAATTTTGAGCAAGAGGTTAAAAGAATGGAAAAGAAGAAAGCTCAGTGCGAGCATAAAACCCAGCTATGAAGTTTTATGACTTTTTCTTATCTGCCTGCTTCCAGCGTTGATACTCATTCAATCCCACTTGGCTTTAAATATTTTGCTGATCCACGTGGCGGCGTCCCATTGGTGATTTTATTTTGTTGGTTTTGTCTGGTGGTATAGGTGATTGCTGCTCTTTCCATATATCTAAGATACGAGTATTCAAAATAACCGACAACACAAGCAACCTGAACTACTCAACTCAAATCATATTAGTTAAGTTGAGTAACAATTTTATTTGGGTTAAGTTATGATTTTATAATTTTTGTTGAGTTCGTTTTGTTTTGGGGTTGACTGATTTCTAACTTGTTCAACTCAACCGAAACTAAATAAAATCAATAATAATAATATATAAATAACATGCACCGATAATATAGGGCGTTAACCATTTTATTTTTAGTTTTTACTTTTTTTTTAATTTAAACTTATAACAACTACTTTACCATATGTTTTTTTCATAGTTTGATATTGGCATCTTACAAGTATTTTTAGAAACCAAACTAAAAATAAAAAAAATAAAAAAAATAAAAGTGTAGCTTCCTTCTGATTGTTTTTGTGTTCTAAAATTTGGTTAGCATTCATCTATAAGAAAGATGGATATATTGTAAAAAAGATAGAGTATATTGTAGAAAATTTAAGTAAAAATAAGCTTAAATTTGAAAAACCAAAAACAAAAAACTAAGGCATCATTTGATATTTATTTTGTTTTTTGTTTTTTGTTTTTGAAATTTAAAGTCTATAACAACTATTTTATCATATGTTCTTTCTTATTTAGATATCTACATCCTACCTATATTTTTAGAAACCAAACCAAAATTTAGAAAAAAAAACTTTCAAAAGCTTATTTTTGTTTTTGAAATTTGGTTAGCATTCACATATTTTTCTTAAGAGACGATGGATAGATTTATAGAAAATATGGAAAACATTGTAGAAAAATTGAGTAAGAATAGACTTAAATTTCAAAAATCAAATGATTATCAAATAGGGCCTAAATGATTATCAAACAGAATCTAAATAATTTAGGTTGAAGTATAATATCATCGATCTTTAATTTATTTGTTAATATATTTTTGGAGTATGAATATATTTAATTTATAGAGGAAATGAGGATCAACCCATTATGAAAACTCCAACTCAACTAAAAAATATAGACTTAATTGGATTACTCAAATGTGTAGGGTTGAATAGATTAAAGAATTGACGGACCGAAAGTTTGAATTAATTCTAAAAAAAAATTCCCTAGTCTAGCAAGGGAGGTAAGTGATAGTCACGCGCTTTGTAGTGAGAGTGAGGAAGATTTGACCTGTAAGAGAGGAGAAGCATCGCTGTCGAGTGGTGAAATGACGTGTTAACGCATTGTTAGTACGGGAAAACTGTTAGACTTCACCCGCTTAACGTTTTCATGATTGGAACGTGTCGTCCACTCTCTTGCTCCCCCCGCTGTTTTTTGTTTTTATTATTATTATTATTATTATTATTATTATTATTATTATTATTATTATTATTTCTTTTTTAATCTGGATTTGTTTCTTACACCAGGTTTGTCTCTCCTGTGTCGCACCACATGCAATTTCACTGTGCAACTGTAATGTACCATATGCGACTATCCTAAAAAAATAATAATGTATAATACTTTTCAATTTGAGCTATAAATTATCTGTCAAAAAAAAAAAAGAGCTAAAAATTATATTGTTTTTTTTTTCTTTTTTTTTTTTGAGAATATACAGCGGAGGAAATCAAATTTTCTACTTATACTTTTTTTTTCTTTTTTCTTTTTTTTTTTTTTGTAGAGGGAGGATTTGTGAGGTTTGTGAGCACAATCCACGTTTGGATATTTTTCTTCAAAGTCATCCATTTTCAATCTTTAAACGCTCATAATTCATCTATTAATATAGACATTTTCTACGACAATCACTCGTAACTATAATTTGGTTATTGAGTTGAGCTATGCTTACATATATAGTCCATTTTTACATACAGAAAATAAATCAATTTTAAATTGAGAGAGAGGTACATGGCCATCCCTAGTTCCCGTGCATCATCTCTGCCCATAATATGTTTAAGTGGCATTTTTTTACTCACACGTATAGTCTTAATATGAAATTTTCAATCAATAGATGGTGAATAGCAAAATTAGAATACGCAAAAAATAAAAAAATAAATTTTTGGATGGATGAAATATTTCTTAAAAAAATGTGCTATAACTAAAATAAACAACCCGAAAGCGACACTTAGAATAAACTTTCAATAAAAAAAAATAGTTATGAAAAAATGAAAATTAGTTATAGATTAAATGAATATTAATTATAAAAAAAATTATGGTTTATAACTTAGAAATTAATTTTTTTTTTTTTTTTATAAATTGTTTTGATATCTAAATATTGTAGAATCAAACGAGTTAACAATATCAAATTGCATTCAAGTTGACTCGACACTCACAAATATTAATTAAATAAAAAAAAAAGTTAACCATGAGCAAACAAACTATTTTTCAACTCCCTCAAACATAATTTATTATGCGATTTTCAACAAGTTATCACAAATGAACTATTATAATTACTTTTCAAAAAATTTCATTCAAATGAGCTATTGAAACAATTGAAAATAATTAGTCAGTTCTAATCATTCAAAATAACTCTCTTATTTTTAAACCACTCAATATACAACACTCCTCCAAAATCTTGATCCAAACGAGAATTTTTCGACAACTCATCCACTAAAATTTTCATCTAAACGAATTATCATTTATAACTCTTGCACAAAAAAAAGCTTCATCTAAATAGGTTACGTTACAAATCTCAATTTTTAACGGTAAGCCTTTTTGAGTGAAAAAGCAAATGGCATGGGGGGGGGGCATGACAGCCATCCCAGACTGGTAACATAGAACAAGGTGCTCTTTCTTTCTCTCTCTCTTTGTACAGTGAAATCCAAGCTAGATCTTAGCTGTAATCCGACACCATTCTGCTACCACCTGGCCTCCATTTTTATCATATGTTCTGCGTTGTACCTTATTATTATTATTATCATTCCTACTAATCCCCTGCATCCCACTCCATTATACCCACGCCCCCCGACAAATCTCTACCCTTAACTTTCTCTCGGACCCACCAGATTCTAATCAGATTCAAATACAATCGACTGTACCCTACCAATACCCATTAACGGACAAAGCGAAAGCTTGCTCTTGCGGGGAGCTCCAAATTGGATTTTTTATTATTATTACTAAAATTAACTTTTTATCTTGCCTGTGTTTGGTTTGGTTTGGTTTGAGATGAGATCAGATGTTGGGTTTTAGCACCTTGTTTGGTGTAAGGGTTTTTCATCTTTTATTTATATATATATTTTTTTTACTTATTTTCTTATTTTATGTTTGATATATTTTTATTATAATAATATTTGTTTTTAAGAAACAATAATATTATTATCATTTAAATATATTAATATACAAGTATATAACGATAATAATATATTATCGTTATATACATGTTTATTTAAATAAATTTAAATTTTGAAAATTAAAATAAATATATATATATCATATCTCTTGATATATGACAATAAATTTTAATATTTTTATTTATAGAAAGTTAAATAATTTTTTATTTCTTTGTTTAATCATCTTTAATAACAACAAAATTTATGAAACTTCAATTGTTTAGAGATAGACTATAAATATCGTATTTACAAATTTATAATTAAAAAATTATTGTTATAAAATAATGTGTTTTATTTTAATATTAACAATATGTACATCAATTTATCAAAACAACAATTAAATTTAAATAATTTATACATATTGAATTTTTATTCATAATTTACAATAGGTTTAAAAGTATGAATTTATTTCCAACAAACTTAAAAATATTCAACTTATTTTGTTTGTTAAAAAATGAGATTCAAATTTTGTACTCGTGTATTAAGCTATACTTTAAAATAATAGTAGGAGCTCTTCTTTTTTCCTTTTTTTTTTTTAAGAGTTAAATTAATTTAAATGATTTTGAGAATTTTGCTTGCATATACCAAAAACAACTATAAATTTCAAGATTTATATGAGTCAACATAGGGATTGAGATCTATTTTAGATTAAAATAATAATAAATTCCAAAATTTGAAGAGTATTGTCTTACTTTTATGCAATAATTATTATCAAAATGTGAGTTTGCTTTTAATTACAAAAAAATTAAAAAAAAACAACAAATTACAAAATTTATGGGTGTTTATGATTCCCTATTAATTAGTATATTTTATTGAAAATTCTTTGACCTCCGGTAAATATAAATATGAATGTATAAAAATGTATAAGACAATAGTTTCTTTTTTAATAAAATAAAAATAAAAATTGCTATCAATATTTTATAATTGCTAGTTTAAACAAATGGTTTTATTTTTATTTTTTAACTCATTATTTTTAAATAAATAGAATCTTAGTATTTTTTAAATTTGTTTTTATTATTTAAGTCTAACAAATTTTGAAAAAAAAAAGTTATTAATAATCTACAAATATTTTAGATTAGTCAAATTTTATTTTTGTTGTGTGAAGTTTTTTCTCAATATTATTTTTTTAATTAAACAATATTTAAGTGTGAAATATTCGAAACTTTGACCTCATGTTATTATGTCGTATATAATATCATTGAAATTCTGTTTATTTTGAATATAAATATTAATACGATCAATGGTGATATAATATTAATTTTAAATTACTTACCTTTTATTTATGATAATGGTTATATTTAAATACTTATGTTAATAATTAAAGATTTGAAAATAATTCTTAAAAAAAGAAAAAAAATTGAGAATAATTTTATTGTGAAAAGAAACATAAGAATATATAAATAAATAAATAAATCAGATACCTAACATCTCATCTCCTCTCTCTCCACCTCAAATAATGTTTTTCTGTCATCTCATCTTCCTGCACTCTAGACATCTCTGTATCCCAAACAAAGTTTTTTTGCTATCAACATCTATTTTCTCTTATCTCATCTCACCTACGGTCAAACATTCCCTTAGTTTTGAAATCTAGTTTTTTTTTTCTTTTTATTTATTTATTTATTATTATCTTTTTTTTTAGACAAACAGGAATCAATTTCATTAAACAGGCTCAAAGCCAATCAAAACATCAGCAACAAGAAGATTTTCAATCCAAGGAGGAAAACAGACAGACCATTCCAAGGACAATTGAGAAGAAGAAGCCCATCTACCAATCTAATTATTAATTAAAAAATAAAAAAAGTTTGTTGTTGCCGACAATCACGAATATTAATTAAAAAAATCAAAAAAGTTAACAATGGGCAAATAAATTATTTCTCAACTCCCTCAAAAGTACTATGTTATGCGATTTTCAATAAGTTATAACAAACGAGCTATTATAATCAAGTTCAAAAAAAATTTGTTCTAACAAGTTATTGAAACAATTCAAAATAACTAATCATTTCTAGTTTTGATTGGTTTTTTATGTTTTAAAATAGATTATTTTCAAAGGAAAGAGTTCACTTGATTGATAAGGTTAATTTAATTAAATTTCACTATTCTTGATTTTCGGTTCTCATCTTATTTGAAGGTAGGAGTAATTTAAATAAAATTTGTGATCCACTTTTCCAATTTAAACTAAAAAAACTGAACATTTTTATGTTATTTTTTCAATAATTCTCAAGTTTAATCATCATGTGTTTTTCAATAAAATTAAATTGAAAACTAAAATAATCATTTTATTAATATATCAAAATTTTAAATTAATTTAATATTCATAATTTTAATCTCAGTTACCCAAGTTATCTCATTATTAAAAATGTTTAATTTTGAAATATAGAGAATAAATTGAAATTATATATTAAATTTAAATATTAATATAATATTTTCCCTGTTTTTTTTTTTTTTTTTTTTGAAGTTTTGAAAAGTATGAAAAAACAGCTGTGATTAGTCGCTTTTTTTCCTTTTAGATCTGTTCGTAATAGAAAAATACACAGATTACAAATTATTTATAATGTATGAAAATATTTCCTAGTAAGAATTCGATGACAATTAGAACATTTTTTATGTTTATCTGTCGATAAAAAATGTATGCATATAGTAATTAAAAACATTTCACGTGAGTTGTCTTTATAAGGCTCTAGTGTAGTGTATTGAGCACATTGAAGGTCGAGTCGAATTGTAACCCAAGTTTGTCTTTTATAAAACAAAGTTTTAGTTTCTTTGATACTAAAATAGTAATAAAATTTGCCTATAGTTTTAATAATATCATGTACAACTTAATAATTATAAAGGTAAATATTCCAATCTTCCTCTTCAATTTTTGTGTATTTTAGTATGCAACTATGTAGTATGTGTCAATTGTATGGCCATTCAACTAATTATGATTTTACATTGTTGATATAATGACACTTTAAAGTTAAATTTGTTTTCGACTCTTTTTTTTTTTTTTTTTTTATCTATGGAAAAAATGATAATATAGTGGCTCATAAATTAACTTGAAAAGCTATTTGTCAACAAATAACTTTGCGAATTGATAGGTTTTTAAACGGAATTCCAAAATACACGGCATGAACCTGTAATGGGATTCCCGAATGAGTGGCATGAAAGTGTAATCAATAGCTTTTTAGTACCGATAAGAAGTTGGGGGATTTAAATAAGTCTTTGAATTTGAAAATAATAATACATGAAATATTATATTTTAATTACTTTTAATAAGAATGACAACGCTACTCGGATCTCCACATTGATATGGTCTACTTTAAACGTACATTTTCATGCCTTTGATTATTTTTTCCACCCAAAAGATTTCAAATCAATAAAGATAGTTGTTATTGTTTGTATCTTCACGATCTTCTTCTCATCTAATTAAATATAGGACAATTTTATTTATATCTCAACAACTTTATCTTTATATTTGATTAAACTTAAATTATATAAATGATTATAACAAAATAAACATTTAGTGTTGTGTAAGGTATAAGTATCTTTGGAATCAACTTGAGTTATGTTTCATTAATCTATTTGGTTTAAATTATCAATTTAGTGCAAATAATTTGAATTTTGAATTTGAATTTTGTCACTATAGTTTATTGTTAGATTTCAGTCTGATATATTCAATTTTAAAAATTAATTTAGTTTTGATTATTTGGACTTCAGCACTTTTTTTAGTATGTAGCTATGTAGTTTGTGTCAATTGTATGACCATTCAATTAATTATGATTTTACATGGTTGATATAATGACACTTTAAAAGTTAAATTTGTTCCGACTATTTCTTTTATCTATCGAAAAAAATGATAATATGGTGGTTCACAGATTAACTTGAAGAGGTATTTGTCAACAAATATCTTTACGAATTGATAGATTCTCATATTAGGTAAGGAATAACCGTGAAACGGAATTCCAGAATAAACGGTATGAGCTTGTAATGGAATTCCCGAATGAATGGCATGAGAGTGTAATCAATAGCTTTTTAGTACCCATAAGAAGTTAGGAGATTCAAATAAGTCTTTGAATTTGAGACTAATAATACATGAAATATTATATTTTAGTTACTTTTAATAAGAAAGACAACCCTACTCGGATCTCCACGTTGATATGATATTGTGTAGTTTGAACGTACATTCTCATGCCTCTGATTTTTTTTTTTTCCACTCAAAAGACTTCAAATCAATAGAGATAGTTGTTATTGTTTGTATATATTCATGATCATCTTTTCTCATCTAATCAAATATAGGACAATTTTATTTATATCTCAACAACTTTATCCTTATATTTGATTAAACTTAAATTATATAAATGATTATAACAAAATAAACATTTTTGTGTTGTGTAAGGTATAAGTATCTTTGGAATCAACTTGAGTAATGTTTCATTAATCTATTAGGTTTAAATTATCAATTTCGTGCAAATAATTTGATTTTGTTTCATTTAGTTCTTCTATATTTCTCAGTTTGTCCCTATAGTTTATTGTTAGATTTCAGTTTGATGTATTCAATTTTAACAATTAATTTAGTTTTCATTATTTGGACTTCAGTTTTTTTTTCTTTGTGCGTGTATTTTAGTATGTAGATACGTAGTTTGTATCAATTGTATGACCATTCAATTAATTATGATTTTACATTTCGATATAATGACTTTAAAAAGCAAAATTTGTTTCGAAAAAGATGATATAATATGATGGCTCATAAATTAACTTAAAAGGTATTTGTCAACAAATTAACTTTAGGAAATTGATAAAAGAATAACCGTGAAACAAAATTCCTAAATACAGCTTATTAGGAATAACGTAAGGTTTTTTTTATTGACACTTTTGTAATGCAACTTATTAGGTAAAGTAACAAGCTAAGCTCATTCTTCCACAAAATTGAGAACTGGTTTTAATATGGGAATTATGTATAACTTGGTAACCTAAGGTTACACGTTTAAATATCGCTTTTATATTATTAAATAAAATAATATTACAAATTTTTGTGTATTTTAGTGTGTAACTCTGTAAGTTTTGTCAATTGTATGACCATGTATTCTCATGAAGTATGGTTCAATTAACTATGATATGTATTTTTTACATTGTTGATATTGTGACTTTAAAAGCTAAATTTGTATCCGACTCTTTTTTTACCTGTGGAAAGAGAAGATAATATATGGTAGCTCATAAATTAAATTGAAAATGTATTTTTCAACAAATAACTTTATGAATTGATAGGTTCTTATATTAGGTAAGAATAACCGTGAAACAAAATTTCCGAATTCACGGCATGATCAGCTTGTAAATAAAATTCCTTAATGGATAGCATGCGCTTGTAACCAATATTCTTTTAGTATCAATAAAAAATTAGGGGACTCCACCACATATCTTGTAGTTTATGTATGACCATGTATTGTTATGAAGCATGATTCATATATATTTTTTACATTGTTGATATAATGACTTTAAGAACTAAATTTATTTTCGACTGATCTTTTTTTACCTATTAAAAGAGATGGTAATATGGTGGCCGGTAATTAACTTGAAAATGTTCTTGTCAATAAAAAAATTAAAAAAAAAAAAAAAAAAAACTCTATGATTTGATAGGTTTTTATATTAGGTAAGAAATAACCGTGAAACGGAATTCCAACTTGAAAATCGAATTCCTAAATGGACGGCATGAGGTTGTAACAAATATTTTTTTTAGTACCAACAAAAAAAATGGAGGGATTTCAAAGCACATATCACGTGTTGTTTAGTAAATTCATAATGTCAGCTAACCATAATTATTTTGACAGCGTGTAACCAATATTCGACCTTCTTAGTGATATAAAACTCTTAAAAAAATCAGGTCGAGGTCATAAATTCAAATACGTCTTTAAATTTAAAAATAATAATGGATAAAATCTTGTATTATAGTTTATCTTTGTATTTGATTTTTTTTTTTTTGGAAACAATCTTTGTCTTTGATCAAACTTCAAAATATATATAGAGAGAGAGAGTTTATTATTAGATTTTAAGTATGATGTATTCAATTAAAAAATAATAATTTAATTTCATGATTTGCATAGAAAAAATGAGCTTAAAGGATAGAGATTTTCGAGGAGAATGTAAATTATTCTCATTCTCTGTGTTTGGACCCCATAGAACTATCACTCGGATCGCTTGAAGTAAGCAGATGGCAAAAAGTGGTAGTTTTCAGGTTTTTCCATGTGGGCCTGGATAAGCCCATACGTTATGGGCGGTTCAAATAATAATAATTTTTTTTTTAATATTGAAATTTTGTACGACTTAGCAACCGATGCACGTTTGAATCTCGCTCCATAAATTTTTATTTATTTATTACTATAAATTGGGAGAGAGAGAAAATACCAATTCATGGGATCGAACCTGTGACATTGGTGTTGAACTGATTTACAACTAAGCAATGAAATCATTGCGCCACTGACTCATTCGCTTGTAGCTATATATGCAGTTTGTGTTAAATGTATGACCATGTATTCTCATGAAGTATGGTTTAATTAATTATGATATATATTTTTTACATTGTTGATATTTAAATGACTTTAAAAGTTAAGTTTGCTTTTGAATCTTTTTTACCTATTGAAAGAGATGATATATGGTGGCTCATAAATTAACTCGAAAAGGTATTTGTCAACAAATAACTTTACAAATTGATTGGTTCTTATATTAAGTAAACGGAAATAACCGTGAAATGGAATTCCTGAATATACGGTATGAGCTTGTAAATGGAATTCCCGAATAGACGACATGAGCTTATAACCAACATTTTTTAGTACCAATAAGAAGTTGGAGGACTCAAACAACATATCTCGTAGTTTCTAATACATAAAAAAGATGTCAATTGAACTTGCATAATCACTTTGGCATTTGTAATGAAGTTTCAACCTTCTTAGTGAAATAATAGTCTAAAAAAATGTATATATTCTTTATTACGACGTTATAGAGACATGATCGTTAATTAAATCAATTGATTTTGACGTGAAATTTCATACTATCTAATAGTTCCTTATTTACGCCCGAGAATTGTTCTCCCCCTCAAAATCTGTATGAACATGAATCGATCAATGATTCTCTCCATCACGCTCTCCCAAAATCTTCACATTCGCTTCGTTTCTTCGTCGATTCCTCGCGACGTATCCGACACCTTTCGAGATTACGTTCTCTTACAGGATTGGCAGGTTTCTTATTGGCACTTTCCTAATGCAACTTATTAGGAGGTTCAAAGAGAATAAAGCTCATTCCCAGACAAAATTGAGAACTGGCTTGAAGGAAGCATTTGGCAAAAATGGTACTTTTTTTTTTTTTTTTTTTTTTTTTTCATGTGAGCCTGGCTGGATTAGCCCATACGTTTTGGGCAGGTTCAAATGATAGGAATATTTTGCAGTTTTGCACTTTTTTATTTGAGAATTTTGAATGTATAATAAAAAATGACAAAATATTTCTATTTATAGTACAAAATCAATAGAATTCAATTAATGATAGAGACTCATTTTATCACCGGTTGAATTCTATCATGGATAGAAAATCATGTGCTATAGATGAATTATTTTAAAAATTGTGCTACAAATATAATATAAATTTGGATGCCCATTTGACAGACATTTGAATGCCCTCCTACAACATGAGTTTTTAGGACTCTCATATGTATAGGGCATCCCGAATGATATTTTTACCCTTATTGTTTTTTTTTTTAATTATATTTTATCAATTCATATCAACTTTTTTTCTTCCATATTTTGTGAGTAGTTTGTAGCTTAAAATAAAATAATATATATTTTTTAGTATATGATTATTATGCATGTATTAACAACTATCCATACATAATTAATTTTATTTATATTTTTCAAATATAATTGTCTACATTTTTATATTTAGTGAATGTTATTACTTATTCAACTAATGAATTTATTTTAGTTTTTTTTTTTTTATTAAATACATTTATTTTAAAATATAATATTTAAATTAATAAAATATATA
>JBBMKA010072501.1:2273-15568 GCA_037833695.1 Sechiopsis laciniata | reverse complement strand
TTCCCCGCCTAACCGGGGATTCCCCGCCCCGTTCGGGGCGGGTCCCCGCGGGGCCGGGGCCGGTCGGGGAAAATGGACATCCCTAGTTAGTGATGTATAAATTATTTTTCTGAAGTAGTAAATTAATTTTTTTTTTTTTAATATACTTTGAGTGTCAGGCCAGCTTTCCTTATGTAATAGTAAATTAATAATTGAATGATGTAACTATCATGGATTGGCCTAGTGGTTAAGAGAGTGTTGAGAGACACAATTTGTTATGAGTTTAATCTATTGTTGTCAGTTACCTAGAAATTAATTTCGTACGGGTTCTCTTGACATCTAAATGTTATAGGATCAGGAAAATTGTTCTGTGAGAATAGTTGAAGTTTGCATAAGCTGGTTCGAACATTCATTCATATAAATAATGATAATAATAATAATTGATGTATACATAGAAATGTGTAGTAATTTTTGTCAATGGACAAGTGTTGTAAATTTTAAGAACATAGTTCAAACAAATGTAATCATTTAGGCAGGATATAAAATATCCTTTTGAATGTTGATGTCCAATGTTGTCGCGTGAAACGACTTTTTGTGGGATTATTTGGCCTTTACACTCTCAATTATATGAAACAAAGGCAAAGTTGTTGTAATTTGATTTTCATTTTCCAGTGAAAATGGATACTACCAAGACCAACTGGTATGAGCTGACACGGCAAGAAGCCAGTTTGTGTATTTTAATTAAGATACCAATTATTTATGTAGAGTAATGTTAAAGAATTGGTTGGCACTATTTATTCTTCAGATGCTTGCAAATTCACAGTCAAGCCCCCCTCCCCATTCATAAGCATTTATTGCACCTGCCTGTGGCTATGACACGTTCAATTAAATTTAAGAAAGCTCTTATGCTGTGTGGATCTGAAGACACTTACATTTTTCAAAAATAATATTGGCAAATGCTTTCTGTTCACTATTTATCGCTATTGGTAATGTTTTTGGATATGCAACTGGATCTTTTAGTGGCTGCTACAGATTTTTCCGTTCACTCTTACCTCTGCATGTTCCGTTAATTGTGCAACTCTCTAGTCAGTTATTATTATTATTATTTAACTCTCTTGTCCTTGGAATGGGAGCATTTGGTCTGATGTTTAAATCTGTTGTCCTTGGAATAACTTCATTACTTATGGAGAAGCTGTGCAGAAAGTGGTGTGCTGGTTTTATATGGGGAATCTTTAATATTTTTATGCATCTATGTTTTCTTATTATACTGTGGTTATTAAGTATGTGGCAGTAATGGTTATCTTCGTTGTTCTCAGCTCCCCTTTGGCAGTAAGCAGTTCCTTCCTTGTATACAGACATTAGAAGTATGCTGGTTCTTATTATATTGAAGTTGTGCACAGACTCAACCTACATTAAAGGGACTACTCAATCAATAAAAGGTCTTTATACCCACTGTATCAGAATCATGGTTGAAATGCATGAAAACCTCTATGTTTGAAGGGGGTAAAATTGCAGTTAGCTTGGGAAAATAGAGTCTGCACAAGATTTGCAAAAAGAAAAAGATTGTCAAATTTGGGCTGGCCTTTTCTTGGACATACCAAGAGAAAACTTCTCTTGAAAATCTAGTGGTGGTTATCCCTGTTAGCCAGTTTACTTTTTGTCTTGGGAAAAGATTGTAGGGGGATCCAGATGAAATATATTTCCATGTGGAAGGAGATCACAGGGAGAGGATTAGAGTTTGTCCATATCTGTAGTCCTGAAGTCACTTTCCAATATGTAATGGATGATAATAGAAATGAAATATTTTGACATAATATTTTGTTGCTTCTTAAAAACTTTTTGATTGCCAGTGGACCTCTCTGTAGGTTTCAATCCAGCTGAAAGATTTGGCTGTTGCCTTTGGTAACATTGTCAGGAACGTATTTTGATCTGTTAGATATGGTACACTCTGAGGGCCATGGTACTTAAACATTTTAATCTTAAACTGTGAAGAACAAGCTGAAAGATTTGGTTGGTTATTTTTCCCCTTCTTTTGAGAATCTTTTGATTGATATAACTAGCTATTATGTTTACTTCATTATCAGTTGTATTCTTGTTTTAAAACAAACACAAACTATATTTCTGGAAACCATCTATCCATACATTATACATCATTCAACTTTTCTTTTTTCATGAAGGGTTTTTTTTTTCTCTATTAGAGCTGAAGCTCACGTGTTAATACCAAAACTGAACCCCCTTGCCACCTTTTTTGTTTTACTTTTCCCTGTTAGGTGTTTGTCCAATGATATCAGTTGAAGTGTGTGCAAGAGGACCCGACATTGAACGATATAAAATAATAATAATAATAATAATAATAATAATAATAATAATAATATTTGTTTGGTCTCATATATAGTGCTTCTGTCTGCTTCAGAACTGAAGAGCAGGGTGGGTCTGAGTGTTTTGTTGAGAGACAGTAATTGCGTGAGACATTTTGAAGACGCGAGCTTGTTTGGGATTGACTCAGTTTTTCTTTTTTCTTAATACATAAAACGAACTGAGGCTTGATCTTTAATTATGAAGTAAAGTATTTAGTCTCTAGTGCATGTTATGTCCTGAAAAGGTTGCATATGAAGTTATACTTGCAACCCAATATTTTTCCAGTGGAGGGATTTCATCAACTGGTATCAAGAAAATTTTAAACTTAAAGATTATTTGATGCAATATATGTAAAATCTATTTCAATCATATTACATGGTTCATAAATCAATTTGCAGTCAGTAATGAGCTCCCATAATGACAATTGGCCTGTACAAAAGTTGTGGTAAAATGCTACAACCAGTTTCTTTTTTTACCTTTTCGAAGTAATTTTATTCATTAATTTTATTGTTTCTGATAGTAGGTTGTGGTGTCCCTGGGAAGTGGACCATGGGATCAGCTGTTTGGTGGTGGAAACTCTCCAGCTTTTGTTGTAGCAGCACTTGCAGCCTTTGCAAGTGGACTCATTGCCATCTTGGTGGCTCTTCCTGGGTCTAGTGCTCAGAGCCTCAGAATCCCAGAACCCTCAAATGAGGTATTCAGTTATATCTGTTTCTCTTTTCTCTTATCTAAACTTTTCATTGGAAAACCCTTTATCTCATTTTACAACTTTGATAATGGCTTTAAATAATCATTATGAGACTGTTTACACAGGTTTTTATTCTTTTGAAAAGTTTCATTTCTTGATTGTCAGAATATTTGAAAAGTGTTGTTGGTATGCATCTCATCCATCATCGACATGATAATTGATCAAAATTTTGATGTAAGGTTGGATCATGTCAAATCACCAATCAACCTAAAAGCTTAAATTGATGAGTTCGCATAAATTTAATTATCAATCAAAATTCCCCCTCACTTTGTGGGCTTGAAATTTTGAGAAATCCTCTACAAGTGGAATTGAACTTTAATTGGGATGGAAAATGACTTGGTAAGGAATCGAACTTAGGATCTCTTGCTCCATGTTGAATTATATTAAATCACCATTGAACCAAAAACTTATACTGATAGGTTGGAGTAAATTTAATTATATCAACCAAGAGTAACATACTATACGTCCAAGTTTCAGTATACAACCTTTTTTTGGGGTGCAATGGGTTGGGGAAGTTTTTTTTTTTTTTAAGAAACTTGCGAGTTTAGGCAAATTTAGAAAAAAAATTACAAATATGGTCAAATTTTTTGAAAAAATCAAATATAGTCATTGTGTATTAATATAAATACTGTATTAATGAATATTTATAATACATAATACTGTATTAATGAGTATTTATAATACCGTATTAAAGTATATTAATGACTATGGATACAAATATTGACTACATTTATAATTATTTTGTGAAACCAGGTCATCCACTACAATTTCTTTTTTTTGTTTAATTAGATTACAGTAGATCAATGAGGTCTGATCCAAACATTGGGAGAGCGTTGATGTGATTTGGAAGGCATGGACAAATATTACAGTGATGTATTAAGCGACAGATAAGGAAAAACAAGGTATTGATTGATTAAGCAGACATATCGTCTATCCATTGATAATTAATTATAGCATTAGCTGTCACCAAATGCTGAGAGAGACAAGTTATCTGCAAACCGTGAGAAATTTTCATTTATGAACATTAGTCCCACCTCTTGGAAATGTTGCTTTATAACGATTTCTGTGTTAAAAGTGGGGAAGCCTGAGCTGTGGATTCCAAAATTACTCTGAAGATAATGCTGCTGATAGGGAATTATTCCTTATGAAGTATCATCATTTTCTTCTAAGGCAATATTTAGTGCATTGGTGATTTAATCATATAATGTATTGGATTCTCATTCATTCGTGCATGAGTTTCTGTATGAGCATGTTGGAATGTGCTTGGTGGGCAACAGTTAATTAGTGCATTGTGCTGATTGAAACCCTGATGGGGACATTTCTTTTCTGATTTAAGAAAATTTGTTTCAAAAAGGTCAAGTGATTTTTGATCGATGGCATCTATGGAAAATTTATATATATATATTTTTAATTAAATGTTCTTTTTATCTTCTCTCTGATTTAGCATCTTCATATCAGAATAAGTTCCCCATGTTTGATTTCACTGATCATTGACACAAATCTTAGCTTGCTATTATATAAATATTAGGGTAAAATATAAGTTTAGTCCCTATGATTTGAAAAAAGTTAAAGTTTAATCCCCATGGCTTAAAAAACTAGAGTTTAGTGCCTATAGTTCGAAGAAAGTTAGGAGTTTAGTCCCTTTGGTTTAAAGAAAGTTAAAATTTAGTCTCCATGGTTTTAAAAAGTAGAATTTAGTTCCCATGGTTTTATAAAACCTAAAATATAGTTTTTATCGTACTTTCTAGTTGGCATATTAAATACATGGAAGTTCACTATTTATGCATAAATAATATGAATTTTTTTTTTGTATATCAATCCCTTAACTTATTTCATCATTGATACATGATGACTGACTTTCAAAAATTCAATTCACTAATGATTAGAAACAACAACGACTATTTTTTAGGTTTTATCAAACCATAGAAACTAAATTTTAGTTTTTAAATCGATAGGGACTAAATTCTAGTTTTTGAAACCAAAGGGCTAACTTATATTTTACCTTAAATATTATATACTCTTATCTCATGCCATGGTTCCTGAAAGGTATGATGAAACGTATAAGTATTGAAGTGGTTGTTTGATGAAGCGTAACATTCCTTTGTTCTTTGGCCATCTTAAATGGAGAGAGCATAACTGCAGAATTAAATTCTTTTAAGTGCTAACATAATCAGTGCTTGAATTTAGAAAACACAGTGGGAATACAATTTATGCATTTTCACGCATCTCTGTTTCAAGAAAAGATACTATTATTGATGAAGAAAGCACGAGCGGTATCAGTTTATTACATGTGTAGTGAAAGGAGATGTTAGTTCTAAGTTGTTTAGAATCTTGTGGTAGAGAATCAATCTTTCTCTTGAAAAGAGTGAAGCAGTCTGGTAGGAAAGAACGATAGTGAATTTATTCCAGTGTCTTGAAGGGTATAATCTTTATTGGTGTCAAATTTCTGTTGTCAACTTCTGTAGATCATTTTCGAAAAAACTTAGTTGTATATTGGGATTTACTATAATCTGTTTTGCCAAGATGCCAAAAACAATTCTGTATGATCTCCACTATAACAACTTGGTATCGATTAATTTGCTTTCTGATTGATGGGGAAGGGTACAAGTGCATGAGCATCATCAACATGTGATACTTTTAGCTGTTTGTCAACTTCTTTTGCTTCAATCCTGTTTGGGATGTGGAATTTGTTGGACCCACCCCCCAATTTTTGCTAAAAAAAAAAACTTCTATCTATTGTGTACTTACTGACATGGGGTTTTCTTTTCCTGTTGTAATTTTTCATTTTTATCTTTTGTTATGCCCCCACTTACATTTATTTGTTTTTTGTCCAGAGGATTCTGTTGTTTTGTTTGATACTTGCCTTTCAGCTACATCAACTGATAGAGCCAAAGACACATGGGGGATCTGACATAGGGCTGTGGTTATGAGTTTCAGAGAAGTCATATCTTATTGCAAAGGAAACAAAGGAAAAGCTTGTCCTTGTGCAGAAGGATAAACATACAATCCAAACTTACTGCTGGGTGGCTAATGATGGTAGGGCTGTGTGCCTCAGCCAAGGACACAGTCCCCCAGCTGCTAACCCCTCTAAAGAGACAGACTCATCTCTGTAGGGAGAAAAGGTATACATATTTAATGGTTGTAGTTTGAGCACCTAAATTTGTGTGTTCCCTTTCTCCCATCTGCCCCTTATTCATACAGCCATTCCACTGTCACCTCCCCCATTCGTGGTCCCATCCTTATGCTCTCTCTCTCTCTCTCTCTCTCTCTCTCTTGCAGCATACCCATGAAGAATCCTATTTCTATTTCATCTAAAACCAAATAACATGACAAACCATTCCTTGGGTTTCTATCCATTTCTCTTTTTTCCCTTTTTCCCTTTTTGTGCATTTTCAGCATCTATCCAATCTTAACCATCATGAAATGGCTCAATTGGTCAAAGAGAGTTTTGGGTTGCGTTCAATCCATGGTGGCCACCTACCTAGGAATTAATTTCCTACGGGTTTTCTTGGCATCCAAATGTTGTAGGGTCAGGCGGTATGTCCCGTGACATTAGTCGAGGTACGCGAAAGCTGGCCTGGACAGTCATGGATATAAAAAAAAAGCATCCTAATCTTGTGGTGGGTTTTATTAGATAGAGAAGACATTCACCTCAAAATCAATTGGTGATAAGAGGAGTAGTCTGTCTTTCTTATATATTGTTATAAGGTTTCCTCTCTTTTCAATATGGGATCCTAACATGTTCCTCAAGTTGGTGGCTCTTTTAGACTCACCAATCTTAAATCGGATTTCAATTTCATTTTTATTGGACCGCATATTCGTTTTGGTTTAAGGAGCTACGACACCATATTAGATGGTATGAACATCCATCTCAAAACCATCTAAGAATTGACCCTTTTCCGTGTACCTGAAATTCACTCCTTTGGTTTATTTGCTGAAACCCCAAGTTTTACCACCTGGAATTGTATGTCCAAAAATGAGCCAATGGGGTAGATATGATGGCCCATTTCAAGTCTCCAACCCTGCAATTTTATTCATGGGGAAAACAAAAGAGTTCCACCCATTGTAAATTTATGAAACCTCTTCTATTTTTTTATGGCCCACTTTTGACAGTTAGTTCAAAATGGCTCTGTAATTATTGATTGGAAGGATTTAATTACAGGTTAATATTCCATTCCAAGGGCTAAAACTGAAACAATCTCTCCCCCACACCATAAATATTCTCTCCCAATCAACATTCCTTCACGAGGACACCAAAATCTCGCCATCATCGCAGAATATTAACAAAAAGCCCTTTGATCATAACATATTTTGTTTTGTTTTCGTTTTCGTTTCCGTTCTTGACCAAGGTCGATAACAGTCAAGTTACCTTTTTTCGATTTCTTTTGCCGAAATTGTTGCAGACACATGAAGTTTGTAGTTGTAAACTTGTAATGGATATGATTTCCCACATGGGTTGTTCAAGAATTGGACATGCATGTTGCTTTTGAACATGTAAACATCTCCTTTGCCTACAAGGATGGGAGCCAGCCAGTAATCTTCACATAGAAAGTTTTAAACCCCCCCCCCCCCCAAAATATATATATATATTATCTTTTTATGTTTATTTATATTTTATAAACTACCAATTTATATGCTCTATGCTCTCTGTCATTTCAGAGAATTCTGCATCTCGAACTCCTCATCCACTTGGCTTTCCAAGATAAGGTTCTTTTATCTCTTTCAGGCATATTTCAAAACTCAACCACAAGGGCTTGGAGTGTTAAAATTATCCACTGTCTTTGCATAATCTAATAACCCCTACAAAAAAAGCCACTACTAAAATGCCAATATGGGTTTTGTTTAAAACCAAACAAATATGAGATTATGCTTTATGGGGGTTAGTTAGTTTTTTTTTTTTTTTTTAATATACTAACTACATTCAAATGATGTTGTACGAATGAGAATCGTCTTTAAGGTATTCAAGTCATGATTAAGAAATGCTTAAACGAACTGATTCTACTATTTATACCAACTCTATATATATATATTATAACTCTAAAACTTAAGTGTGCTCGACTTTGAGTTACTTATGGTCAATGACTTTCTAAGAAGCCTATGAGTGAGTATAAAACATGTTGAAAAGATTTGTATTTGATATGTGAGAATAGTTTTCAATCTTAAAAGTAGTTTGAAGCAAATAGATATGTATGGTGAGGTCAAGGAAAATGCAGGGAAATCTCGAGTTCGTGCCTAGGGCTCTACAAAACAACATCAATTTTCTATTAGCATCACTTCTCCCTCAAGAAAAGTTAAAGGGGGTTTTAAATTTGCCTTCCCATTTGTTCTTGTAATGGATATACTATGAAAATGATTTGAAGCTAATGCTTGAAACAGTGTCGGCCTTTATGTAGGACAGTTTGCCCCTAACTTCTTTTTTTTTTCCCCTTAAAACAAAAACAAAACAAAAATTTTAAAAAACACACACACAGAGAAAAAGAGAATTTTTCATTTTTTCTTTGAGCCACTTTCCTTGGAAAAAGTTGTGTGTCTCATCCCTCTATGTATATAAACCCATTCTCCCATTCACTCTCATCATTTCATTTTGAGAAGCCTTTCACAAAGAGAGAAAACCAACATAGAAATATACAAAATATCAGAGAGGAGAGAAAGAAAACAGTCATTTACTCACTATCATATATCTATTTATCTATCTGTCTATTTTTCTCTCCCACTTAGGTCGTTCTTTATCCTGAAAATATAGATAGATAGATAGAAAGAAAAAAAAAAAAAAAAAAAAGATTGTGGTAGCTGATAAGCTAGCTATGTGTAATCCAAAACCATCCTCTCCTGATAATTCCTCATTTCTTCCTCCTAACTACAAATCCAACTTCATGACCACTCCCATCAAAAAAATTGACAATAATAATAATCATAATAATAACAACAATCTTCTCAAACTTTCTGATGATCAACTGTCTCAACTTCATAGACTCCCAACTGTTTCTGAGGTAAAATCATTCATACTGAATAATGAGTGAAAATTGCAAAACTTTTTGGTTTTTTTTATTAAAGTTTCTGACTTTGTTTTTTTGCAATGTTCAGGCAGTGGAAGAGATAAAGGAAATAGGGAAGATTTCAGGTCCAACAGCCATAACTGGCCTTCTTTTATACTCAAGAGCAATGATCTCCATGCTTTTTCTTGGGTACCTTGGAGAGCTTGAACTTGCCGGTGGCTCTCTCTCTATTGGCTTTGCTAACATCACTGGTTATTCTGTTCTTTCTGGTTTAGCCATGGGAATGGAGCCTATTTGTGGCCAAGCTTATGGTGCTCAACAATGGAAACTCCTTGGTCTAACCCTTCAGAGAACTGTCCTTCTTCTCCTCACTTCCTCTGTTCCAATCTCTTTCATTTGGCTCAACATGAAATCAATCCTTTTATGGTGTGGCCAAAACCACCAAATCTCTTCCATGGCTCATTCTTTCATACTTTTCTCTATTCCTGACCTTTTTTTCCTTTCCCTTCTTCACCCACTTAGAATTTACTTGAGAACTCAAAACATTACTCTCCCTTTGACTTATTGCTCTGCTCTCTCTGTTTTTCTTCACATTCCTTTGAATTTCCTCCTTGTTGTGCATTTCAAATTGGGCATTTCTGGCGTTGCCATTGCCATGGTTTTGTTCAATTTCAATGTCTTTTTGTTCCTTGTTTCTTTTGTTTACTTCTCTAAAGTTTACAAGGATTCTTGGGTTTCTCCCTCTGTGGATTGCCTCCATGGATGGACTCCTCTGCTCTCTCTTGCAATCCCCACTTGCGTCTCGGTTTGCCTCGAATGGTGGTGGTACGAGTTCATGATCATGCTTTGCGGCCTTCTCGTAAACCCGAAAGCCACGGTCGCTTCAATGGGGATTTTGATTCAAACCACTTCTTTGGTTTATGTCTTCCCTTCTTCTCTCAGCCTTGGAGTTTCCACCCGAGTCAGTAACGAATTGGGAGCGAATAGACCCGCCAAGGCCCGCATTTCAATGATTGTCTCGCTTGTTGTCGCTGTCGGGCTTGGAGTGGGGGCGATGGTGTTCACGACATTGATGAGGCACCGATGGGGGAGGTTGTTCACGGACGATGCGGAGATTCTCGAGCTGACCGCGGTGGCATTGCCGATTGTGGGGCTGTGTGAGCTCGGGAACTGCCCACAGACGACGGGGTGCGGGGTGTTGAGAGGAAGCGCGCGGCCGACGGTGGGAGCGAATATCAATCTGGGGTCGTTTTATCTGGTGGGGTTTCCAGTGGCGATTGTGATGGGGTTTGTGGTGAAATTGGGATTTGCAGGGCTGTGGATTGGGTTGCTTGCGGCTCAAGGTTGTTGTGCTTTCATGATGATTTATGTTCTTTTTACCACGGATTGGATGGCTGAAGTTGAAAAAGGGATGCAATTAACAAAGGGTTGTTCTTCTTCGAATCGCATGAATCCGCCATTGTTGCCGATTTCGAGCTCTGCTGAGGAAGATGAGAATGGTAAAGATGGAAAGATTGAGAATTTGTGCAGTGATCCTGAAACTCACCCTCTCATTCCCACTACTACAACAAACATAACTGTTCATTAAGTTTTTTTTTTTTTTTTTTGGTCTCTCATTTTTGCTTCCTTTTGAGGAGTCAAAATCCACCCAGCTTGTAGTTTTTAGTGTAGAAATGAAATACTTTTCTTTTCTATGTTTTGGGTTAAATTATGAGTTTGGGACTTGATATTACTCAACAACTTTGGATGGAGAGAGAGATTAAAATCTTCTAATGTCGATTACTAAAAATAAATGTGAAGTATGAGATTCAAACACTTAAATTAAATGTCAATCACTGATGAGTTATGATTATCTTATGTTCAGTTTTCATTATAAAGAGTTTTAATACAGTTTATCAATTTTCCAATGTTGCATTTGATAAATTAATTAAAAAATATTTTAATTAAGGATTGATGATTGAATGATCAACCTTTTAGATAGTTAATTGATATCTTATAATTCAGCTATGTTCAAATATTAACTAAAAGACTTGATACATTTTTTAGGTGATCTGGTTTATTTATTTATTTTTATTGAAGCTAAATGTAAATTTGTATCTCCAAAATTAGATGTTGTCTATATACTAATAAAGAATATACGAATTCTTGAAAGGAGAGGAATCGAGGTGATTTCTCTAACAATCGCTCATGAATTGTTTGAAAACTTGTCAAAAACAAAATTAATATAGGATTTTTGAAGATATAAGAAACGAATTGACTAGACCCAACTTTACAATCATATTTATTAGAAACATTTAAGAGAATACAAACCTTAAAATTTTAAAAACTAATTGTTTGACTTTTTTTTTTTTTTTTTAAACTTAATTAACCTTTCTTTTTCTCCACCCTTTCATATAATCTCTTTTTCTTTCATTTTCTTGATAATAATAAAGTAAATATCTTATTATATCAGCCGACACTCTATTCATCTGTGAATTTAAAATTTTGAGAATATCAATTATAAATAGAAATATTAATTAAAGACGAAGTGTCTTACTGTTGATCATATTGCCCAACAAGATATATATTATTCATTTAATATAATATAATATAATATAAATATGTAATGGGAGATATATGCTGAAATGATTATAAATTTTACTTTGTTTTATCTGGAATTTAGAAATAAATAAATAATTGTTAAAGACAGAAAAAGAGGTGGTGGTAGGGTTGTCGGTTGTTTGAGGGGCTTTTGTATTGAAAGGAATGTGTGTGTGTGGTTTTGGCCTTAACTTTTCTTCTGCCTTCTTTTCCATATCAGGTAAATACATAACTTCTCTACATCCCAGAATTCCCTTTCTTTCATTCTCAAAAAAAAAAAAAAAAAAAATTCCCTTTCTTTCTTTTCTTTTGTCTTCCAAAAGATCCTCCTTCTCTCTCTCTTTTTTTTTTTATTTATTTATTTTTTATTTTTTTAATAAAAAAACAGTTTAATTTTGTCAATTTTTTTTAATAACCTATTAATCGACTAACTACACCCACATTTATGGTTGATTGACATATTTGAGGTATCTACATCCATTTCAACGTCTCAACTAAGAAGACAAAAAATGATTATTTGGTGACTTTCTAATCCGAAGATTTTAAACTTTTGCTTCCTCTTTTAGATCTCTTCATTAAAAAAAATAGGAAAAACTTGTCAACTTGTCAGAGCTGGCACCTTGTACATACTTCTCATCTATCATTTTTTATATGTATTTTTATTATTTTTTTTTATATATAATTATATTATTTATGTGATGTATTATTATTCGAATACACAGATGGTGGAAAGTATGAGTGAAATTGTACTTCTCGTGTTATGAAAATGTCAATCAACAATCAATGCGAAGATAAAGAAACCGTAAAAGAAAAAAAAACAACATAGAAATTTATATGGTTCACTAACGTTGTGTTAGCTAATCCACGAGCAGAGAGAGCACAGTTTTATTAAGGAAAAGCAAAATACAGATTACAGAATGAACATCATATTACGGCTAGGGTTTAATTTGAGTTTATATATGCACTCTCATTAAACTTTATTAGAGAATGAGCAACAAAATATGGATGCATAAGCGCATGCGAAACGCACAATGGAAACATGATGCACTTACGCTGCGGAGTGTAAAAGCGAGATGCACTAAACGAATGCGAAAACATTGCTGCAATGCGGGATGCGTATACTGCAATGTGTAAAACGTTTACGCAATGGGAGCGTTGCCCCTGCACTTCCACTCACTGACCAAGCAGCAAAACCCCTGACTAACTAATCGCACGACATTTAGTGTTCAAGGTATATCTCAACATCTCGATAAGTTGACAAGTTTTTCTATATATATAAAAACATTTTTCCATTAAACTTACTCCCCATCTGGCTCTCTCTTTTTCACGACCTTTTTTGTGACAAATCCCAAGGAGTTCATCAAAATTCAAAACAGACCCTTCCATTTGTTATAGTCATTAAAATTTTCTAAAGCTAGGGTTTTGAAAAAGACAGTATCTTTTTTGTTGTACAGTGAAGTAGGCTGTTGTAGAGATTATGTTGGATAAAATGAACCAACAATTCCTTACCGTCTGAATAATGAAGAACACTAAAGCTTGAAAAAAAAAAAAAAAAAAAAAAAAACAATCGTCTCCACTCAAAAAACGCTTTCAAAAAAAAGTTTTTTGGTTTTGGGTTCTGATATTTCTGACAG
>JBBMKA010072490.1:0-15569 GCA_037833695.1 Sechiopsis laciniata | reverse complement strand
AGCAGCTTAAATATCCAGTGAACTTTAATTGAGAGATGGAAGCAATATTGATATTAGAAAGAAATAAAAGCTTTTCATAATCTCTTTACAATGACAATGTTTGAAATGATGTTATCTTTTTAATAAAGGCAACTATTATAATAAGAACTCCTTTTCTTATCTCTAATACTGTTTGATTGTTATAGATTTAATTAACAGTTTGGGAAAAGTACTTTTATTTCTACTCCTTAGATTTCAGTTTTTATTTGATCTCTATATTTTAAAATCAAATATTTTTACTCTTGACATTTAAGTAATTTTCACTTTCAATCCTTATATATCTTTTGAATTTTCCTTATATTTAATAACTACTTCATCAATATTGGAATTAGCCTAGTTATCATCTGTTGTGTAGTTAATTCTTTTGTACCACATTGGAAGTTTTGTAATTTGGTCAAATTCACTTCCCCTATATAAGGTTCTTTTGTCTTTCCCTTTTATGCATACAAGAATATTAAATAGTATTTATTCTTTTATTTTATAAATTCCTAATTCTGTTTAGAAATTAGTTTTGATGAGTTAGAATATTTGGGGTGTATTTGGAAATTTTGGTGAGTTCTATTGGGTGTGTGCGCTCTCCTGTAATCTCACATTTCGTACGATGTTTGTGTAATTTTCTTTTTTTTACTCCATTTTTTTTTATAATAGTTATTGCTAGAATTTAGTCTAGTTTTATTTCTGCTATATTGTTATAATTGGTATATTAGATCAAATAATTTTCAACAAGTGGCATTAGAGCATGTTTATTAGATCTTGATTTTTAGTGTAGTTGAAATATTTTGATATGGCAACTCTGAAACATATGTACCGCTTTTAGATCGGAGTACTAGTTTCTCATTATGGCCAGCTAAAATATGGGCAATACTCGTCCAAATGGATTTAGAAGAAGCTTCATTTGGAATTACTTAAGGTTTCGTTTGATAATAATTTTATTTTTAGTTTTAGGTTTTTTAAATTTACAACAACTACGTTACCATATGTTTTTTCTTATTTAGATATCTACATCTTACCTATATTTTTAGAAACTAAACCAAAATTTGGAAACAAAAAAAAGTAGCTTCCAAAAGTTTGTCATATTTTTTTAAGGAAAGATACATACATTGTAAGAAAAATGGAACACACTATAGGAACTTTGAGTAAAAATAAACTTAAATTTCAAAAATAAAAAAAAAAAACCAAATGATTATCAAACAGGACCGAAAATGTCTACTTCTTGAACTGAAGGAAAATAAAAAAGGGAAAAGATTGAAATGCTCTTATTTTAATACATCTTCTTTTGTCAAATAAAATTTTGCAAGGTGTTTTGAAAAAAAAAAGTGTTGCTAGTTTATGGTTAAGGTTAGAATAGATTTGCATGACAAAAATATTAATTACAAAACTACATTTGAAGCAATGATAAAGAAGATTTGACCTTAATTTTTTTGTGCTCTCTACCTCTTGTATGAAAATTTTAGAGATATGATATTATATAGTCGTGATACTCTCACTTTGAATATAGTATATGATTATCAGCTTAATAAGGAGAAAATTTATAAATATATTACTGGTGGAGCTGAGAGTTTTGCAAACAGATTATAAGTTCGAAAGAGAACACAAGAGAAAAAAATTATGGTGATTAGAGAAATCGGTCAAATCTAGAAATACAAATAAAACATACAATTACTGCAAGAAGAAAAATCATGTTATCTCTAAATGCTACAAGTTACTGAATAAGAATAATAGAACTTATGCATTTCGTAAAGAAAAGCAACCTGAAAGCTCCGATCACGGTTGGTTTTGTTGAAGCATTTGATAGTGATAGTGATCTCCTAACTGCTTCTGATGACAATTTACATTCTTTTGATGATTGGATTCTTGATTTGGGATGTTGATTATTTAATTTATGTCCTAATGAGGATTGGTTTTCAACATATGATTCAACGTCTTATGAGAAATAATGCATCTTATAAGATTATTGGTATTGGAGCAATAAGAATTAAGATGTTTGATGGAGTTGTTCATAACACTTTCTGATGTGATACACATTCTTGTTTTGAAGAGAAATTTAATCTCTTTGAATACTCTTACTATAAAATAGTACAAGTTCATTGGTGAAGGTGGAGCTATGAAAGTCTGTAAAGGCATTTTAACTATTATAAGATGACATAAAATTTTTGTTAATCTTTATGCATTATAAGGTTCTACAATTCTAGGTGATGTAGTAGTTTCTTCGCCTTTTTTTTCTTATAATGTTATTACTCGACTCTGGCATATTCTTCTTGGGCATATGAGTGAAAATAGAATGATTAAGTTAAGTAAAAAAGGACTTCTCAATGGACAAAAAATTAGTGATATAGAGTTCTATGAGCATTGTGTTTTTAGAAAGAAAAAACGTGTCAAATTCTCAAAGGTATTCATAACACAAAGTGAACACTTGATTATATACATTTTGACCTTTTGGGGTCCAGCTAAAGTACCTCCTAAAGGTGTTGCATTTTATATGCTAAGCATATTGACGGCTGTGTAAAAAATAATTGAGTGGTTTTCTTGAACCAAAAGAGTGATGTGTTTTCTACATTTAAGGATTGGCAGATCGTGATAGAGAAACAAATAAGGCATTAGATAAAGCCTCTTCATACAAATAATGGTTTTTAATTTTGTTCCAGTGATTTTAATTCTTTTTACAAGACATAGAGAATTGTTAGACACTCAACAGTTCATCATACTCCACAGAAGATGGAGTAGCATAGCCGATGATAAAACTTTGATTAGTAAGGTGTAATACATGTTATCATGCAAACTTACCTAAATCCTTTTGGGTTAAAGCTTCTATTTTAGCATGTCATCTAGCTAATCCATTTTTATGTATTTCTTTCTTGAAAAAGATACTACAATAAGTGTATATTTGATGAATCTTCCATGTTGAGTAGGCAATCTTCTAAAGAGAAATCTTCATATAAAATTGAGCACAATTCCCATGTGCAGGTGGAGTTTGGGCTAAAGTCATTTTGTAGACCTAATCAAGATGATGCTTCTGCTTCTAGTACTTCTAAACTAGATGTTTCTTCTAAATTACCTCGTAGTGGTGATACTACTTTACCTTTGAAAGCATCATTACAATCTAGTATTGTTAAAAATATAGACCCATAAGATAAAATTCTCCACAGAGATGTACAAAGGTTGATTTAGTAGCTCATGCTTTAAATGTTGCTAAAGAGATTGACTACAGTAGGGAACTGTCTACATGTATAGAGATTGTAAATTGTAACAATTCTAACAAAAGGGATGATTGTAATGCCAAAAGAAATTGAGTCTCTACATAAAAATGGTACATAAGATCTTGTGAAGCTTCATTAGAATAAAAAAGTCATTCGTTGAAAATGAATTTTTAAATAGAAAGAAGGTATTCAAAGAGTTAAGAAAGTCAAATCTAAAGAAAGTAGTTGCTAATGTCTATATTTAAATCTTTGGAGTTGATTATACTGATGTGTTTTCTCTAGTTGTAAAGCATAGCTATATTCATGCATTGCTTAACAGTGTGGTTATTCATGATCTTGAACTTGAGCAGTTAGATGTAAAAACTACATTTTTACATGGAGAACTTGAAGAAGATATTTATAAGCATCAACTAGAGAGTTTTATAATTTAAGGAAAGAAAGTCTATGTATATTTATTGAAGAAGTTTTTATATGGCCTAAAATAGTCATCAAGACAATGTAAAAGAAGTTTGATTCTTTTTTACAACTCTGTTATGGGATAGTGCTCTAAAGATTGTAGTTGTGTAAACAAAAATCATTAATTCAGTATAAATAAATAATAAATGTGTTAACTTTTATTTATTCAAATATTATTTCTATTTATCTATGCACGAAAAAATCTAATGTTGTTTAATAAAAACTTGAATAGTATATGAAAGAGACATACAAATTAATCTTATTCAAGCTAACAACCTAAAGAATTTTAAGTAAATGGATAAAGGTTGGGTTCCTTATCTTATGACACTGTTGATACAACTTGTTGTGCTTTGAGAGCAAGTGACTTGATCTTAGTCTCTCATGTGGAGACATGTGAGTGGGGGGTATCCTATGCAAAAGAGTTATACATATGACTAGTCCACAAAGTAAAAGGTATAACTACGTAGTTCAGTTGTACTATGACAACTTTACTTCATCTTGATGTTATGAACTCCTAACTTGGAAGGGTATTAGGAATTGTTGTAGCAGGATAGTTGAGAAAGTAAATTTCACAAGATAGAACTCACTTCTTTCCAATTTAGGAAAGTATATGAGTGTCCTATTATGAACTTATTTTCTAATTTAGGAAAGTACATGATACACGTCTCTCATTTTCTCGAGTAGATTATTTGTTTATGGTTGGAATATAAATCGCTTATTCATAGAAAACCAATAGGTATATAAGGAGAAAATGTTGTGCGAGGGTAAATTGGACATTTAACCTAGTTGTATCTACATGCGACTTGTGAAGGATCAACTCGCACATGATTGATTATATCCGTGGACATAACTTGTACTACAGTACATGAGGGTTTAACTATGGATCTTAAGTGGAATGTCATGTTGTTAATGAATGAGGATTAAAAAGTTGATCAAAAGAGCTTGATCAATATAATACCATGTCGTTGTAACTTACTAATTGTAGGTTCATTAGGTCCCTTTGCTAGCTTACAAGAACAATATAGATTGATTCTATGGTAGTTAATAATATATGGGATATGTAGAACCAAGAAAATTATTAATATATATAATATATTAATATTTAATATTTATGAGATAAATATTAAAGAGATTTTAATTATTTAAATGTGATATAAATAATTAATTTTCCATAAATTTTAGATTTATTTAAACGTGATTTAAATAAATCTATTATATAAAAGGATTGATAACTGAGTTAATTTTAATTAAAAAAAATTATCAGTTGTGGAATGGGAAGGATTCCAAAATCTTATAAATAGACCCCTTAGAGTGACCTTAAACCTACCCTTAGTAAACACCAAACGTTTGGGTGAAAGTTTTCTCGAATTCTTTATCAAGCTCCATTTCAGTTCTCACATACCAATGGGTCTTTGTTCAAGACATAGCTCATAAGACTTTTTGGAGTCCAATCTTGAATAGATTGACGAATTTTATTGTCCACGGTGACAAAGAACTGCCAACCTAATTCAGAGGTGTCGACTCTTATTACTTTCATTTGTATGTTTAGATTAACAATCTTTAGTAATAAGAGTATATTGAACTAGATAATCGAATTTTAATGCTATATGTTCATTCAGAATTCTCATGATGGTTGTGTCGACCAAAAAAAGTATTTAAGATGGTTGTGTTTACTTCAAGAAAACTCATGATTGGTCCTTTTTTTATGTTCTCTTATATATGTTCATGATATGTTAATAGCTGATAACTCTCGATCAAAGAGTTATTTAGGCCACTAACGGGTAGAATTTTAGGATATTTTGCACTGGATAATCGAATTATGAATGCTAGAAACGCTTAAGATTAGAGAATTTCTCTTAAAATACAATGCATAATCACTTGAGGGTCAGAACCAGAAAGTTAGTTAATATTAGAAGTTTTAAGAGAAAAACTTGTATGTTTGAAGCTATTTGTACTGAATATTAGAAATCCAAGTTCTCGCCAAGTTTGAATATATTTCGGAAGCTTGAAATATCGAGAGCTTCTCATCAAGCTAAAATGCAAAGTTTAAGGCTTAGTGATGTCTCAAGACTTGGGCAAAAGTTGAGCAATATCAAGAGCATCGATATCGAAGATATCTAGAAAAGCGAAGTCAAGAGCATTATATTCTCACGACTTAGTCGAAATTCAGATATCTTAGAAGTATGCAAGTGCAAAGCAAATCCTGTAATATTTAAAGATTTCAGCCCTTAGAAGCGTGGCACCCTGTCGATGGAGGATGCAGAATTTTTGAAAAAGTGGCCTAGAATTTGGGCCGTTGATCCAATGAGATGGAGATTCCCTTAAATGGGACATTGATGAGACATGAGAAGAGAGCTGTTTTTGGAAGAATCCAGGCATTGATATTGTCATCATCGTTTATAGTATATATTTTTCTTTCTTTTCTTTCTGTTGCAACGTTAAGAACATTTGAATTTTCTGTTTTGTATTGTTTTGAGTAATTCATAGTAGTGTAAATAATTGTTGGATAATTAAATTAACTTGGTTTGAGCTGGTTTTCAGCTTCTTTTTGAGAATATAAGCTTGCATTTTCTTAAATTATTTTCGTTTGTTCGTTGCGTTTGATTTAGATTTTTTTGCACTAGTTTGTTTTTCATTTGCTTAGTAGTTCATTTGGTGCCGCTAGCATTTTCTCGTTTCATCTTGCTGCATTTCTTTATTACTTGATTTTGGTTGCATCTTCCTACTCTATTTCTGTTCTTTTTGTTACAAGTATGAGCTAATCGCATTTATGTAAAGGTAGAGGGTAACGAATGTGATATGCATTGAATGGTGATCCGGGTGCTAATATATTTGTACAGTAATTAATTCGTAGTTAAACTTATCGCTAAGTATGCCTCAGAATCGCTTGCACGCAAGTATACCCGGTCGGAATGTAGTAAGTAATAAGTATATAATTTTATCGATTCCACAGAGATTGATGTCTAGAATTAATATTGATCAAGCAAGAGTTGTGCATAAAAGTAAATGCATGGGTTGAAGATAGTTGTTTGTTTTTGTTTTTTATGCAAATAATAAAATGATGCAGATGCTAACAGTAATAAATATGAATGCAATGAGTAGTGAAAAATAGACACTTGTAGAAAATATTAAGAATGTGGAACTAGTTATTGAGTTTCTCGCTTCCCTTTACCAAAAAGTAATTCCTCACTTAATGATTTACGACAGAGCCAGCTTTTGCCGCAAACTCCGTACTCAACTCGGGGCGACGCGAGCAATAGTGAGGTTATTTCTAACTCCCTTAATGATGCAAAGACTTGCCTTCTACCTATTGTAGCATACTGGGTCATCATGTGGTACCTTCTTCCGAACTCACCACAAGTTCTATACATGGGAAGCTAATCGACTCATATGTGTAAAATAGTAAATACAGCAGTGTAAAACTCTCTAACCTACGCTCCTAACATGCTTCTACTCGAGACTATTCATTCAAGACTCCTATAACGTAGCATATCAATAAATACAAGTAAAAAGTTTAAACCAGACGATTTTATTACGACTACAAAATGTTCAAAGCTACAACTACTCCTAGAAAAATAATAAAAATGGAATTGGCTCGATTGTGAAGTGTGCAGTCTCCTTATCATCGGCTCCTATGAACACCATCAATTGTTTCTCCCATAGATTGGCTTCTGGCCATCCGACCAACTCACCTATCCTCGGCTTCCTTCTGGCAATTTATAGAGTTGATTTATTCTGTCAGCAAGCCTAGGTGAGCTGAAAAATCCTCATTAATGTAAAATCTTTTGATTTCCTCTAGAATTTATTTGATTGACGCCAATTTAATTGTTTGATTGATTCTCTTATATTTCTTTGTTGGTGTGATTCTTCGAACACGATCGCTTTGTGAACGCGTGAGTCTTCTATGTGTGTCGCTGTTCGCATTGCTTCTTCCCTCCAGCATAAGTGTTCAGCATTCCCTGCATTAAATAACCTTTTTAGTGCAAAGTTATATAATATTCATATGTAATCTGTGAACTGTGCTTATGATTCTACTTTATGAATGCATGCTGATTTCCATGTTTTATCTCCGCAATTTCCTTCTAATGCTCATTTATTTCCCTTAATCCTAAGAATAATGCAGACTATTGCAACCTAAAATATGTTGTATTTGAGAGCTATCAAACTCCCAAACTTAAATCATGTCCGAAGTAATGCATAACTGCTAGTTAGCTTATTATAATAAGAATATCAGCTTTTCCTCTTTTCGAGCATAAAATCAGCAGGTCTTATTGCATATCATTTTCTTAGCATAAAACTTCCTTCTCTTTTCAGTTTTCAAACTTTTCCAATGATTCAGGTTTTTGCATAAAATTCCTCCTTAGCATGACCGACAGATTGTTCCTCATCGCAATTATTTCTCATTACTCAATCTATTGTACGCAATCACTTCTAGTCTAAGTTTGACAAACATATTCTGCCAAGACTTTCTAGGCCCTTATATCCTTCGAGGATTCTCGCTATGCTTTTCGCATTCCTCTCGGGTTGCACTCATGTCTATAATTCCATAGTTCTTAAGATGTTTTGTTTGAGCATAAAATAATTTACCTAAGCAACAGAATTTAAGCTTGCGCTTTCCATAGACAACGGAATACTTAAGGAGTCCTAAGGCTTATTTTCGCTTCTTTTGTCTTTTATTTTGTCCAGAATATGTTGATCTTTATTTTATAAGATTTTTTTTTAAATACTACTTTCGATCTCTCTTTCTTTACAGCATTCACTCATCGGGTTGTCCTCACCCCCAGACTTAAAGTCTTCATTGTCCCAATGAGAGTGAGGTTTAGTTCCCTCAAACTTAGCTATTACTGTGATTTTCGTACTCTATCTCAAGCTCTAAGACTTCCTTGAAAATTTTGGTTCTTTTTGTCTTTCACGATAAGGATTATTCTAATGCTATATTTGGATTAAGAGGAACTTAATAATTCCTCTAATTAAAAGTACGTTTCCTACTAATCTCAGTTTTGCAATAATAATGCTATCTTAAGCTTTCAAAGGGAAATTGCTAATTTATTAGATCATCATAAGGGAAATAGAACAAATTTGCAACCTAAATGCATGTTCTTATCAAATTAAAATTGTGACTAAAAACGAAATGCATGCGAAAAGAAATAAATGCGCTAAAAGAAAATAAGAGAGCAGGACTTCCATCTAAATTTCTGCATTGCCGTTACGATTACCTTGCTCCAAATTAAGTATAAGTTTTAGAAATTCAGGCCATTCGGAGTGCTCTTCCATTGCTACCATATGGATCATGAAAAACTCGTCACACTCCTCTGCGTAAGTCAAATATTTATGTGTAATTGTGTAGAGCTTATCTAATCTTTCTGTTAATCTGGCTACAGCCATCGTGTCTCCATTGCCTTTTCTTTCCGCAGCTTCATTATTCCTTGTTGGAAATATTCGCATGATCTTATCACCATGCTGATGCCTGATGCCCTGATCAACTCATAATTGAATAATTGTAAATGGGTAGCACATGTAGTCATTTATGTTATTCGCACAGCGCTGAACTTGCACTTCAAGAATCTTTCCTAGGTTTATATGCCCTCCAAGCTTAATCGTGAACAACAACATTGCTTGCTCTCTTCTGATTAGTGCCATGTTAGTTGAAGGGCATTATTGATGTTCTGATAATCCTAAAGATCTTTAGAAATCATGAATGCTTGGATTGATGTCGGATCATTCCATTCAGCTCCCACTATTTCTATTAATGCCAAACTTTCTTTCTTTTACTCATTGGTGGGAGAGTTAATCAACTGTTGACATAATATTCCAAGAACATTAGGCGATGCTAGTGATTTGTTCCACACGCTTTCTCGACAATCAATTAGTTGACCATCTACTCGTGAAAATAGTGGCCTTTCTTCGTTCAAGTTTGCATAAAATTATCGCACCCACTCCATTAGACGATGAAGATCTAACAGTTAGGATGGAAGAGGTATTTCATCACAGGGTTGAAATACTTGTTCCATCCTAACTGTTAGATCTTCATAATTATTCCCTCTGAGAGTCCCTTCAGGCCTACTTTGCACTTAAATCCCTTGCTTTCTAATGCAATGAATTTATCCTCCGCATTGACTGATGCAAAAGTTACACCTCTTCGGACTCCAATCTTGATGCTCGGCTGATATTGTAGAACTTCTGGAAATATCTTTGTCCTCAAAGACTAATTCTAACATTACAAAACCTTGGGTGTTGTTGTTCCCTCTCATTAAACACCTCAGTCTTTTTAGGGTAGTTCTCGTCTTCATCCTCGTAGGGCTCACCTACTTCTGGATCCTCTTCTATGGATACTTCGTTGTCCTTCTTAGGTTCCATCTTGATAATCTATTCCTCTCCATGGGTTGTCCCATTTTGAGGATAATCCTCCGCGGATCTGTTCGTTAATACTAGGTAATCTAAACTTCGGGCTTCTTCATCGCTATCTACAAGGACATAAGAGGTTAGGACTTTCCTCCTTCCTTCTATTTTCCCAAAGAGCTTACCATTCTTGGTTTATTGTCGATGCAAACTCTCCCCGATCTCAGGTTCTTGCTCATCAGCTGGCAGCTTCTTAATTCCATGCTCTGGAGGCGTCGAATCTCAAAACCGTTTACGCTCATCGACTATTTTTCCCTTGGTGATCTAGCTACAGATTTTCCGATTGAGAGTCATTGCAAGGGTTGGCGCTTGTAGTCTCTTATGATCAGGGCTTAAAATTTGGTGATCGACTCTTCCTCTCACAGGATTTATATAAGCTATTGAAAAATTTTGGAAATCCATGTACAAAGAAAGGGATAATTACAAAAAGAAAAATTTTAATTCTACAACAATATTTTCCAAAATCGAACTGATTCCTTCTAAAACTAACGAAATTTAAATTGCAAGAAAATAATACTAATACGAGAAAAATTAGATATATGGAAATACTTCCTTATTCTAAAAATTGATGTAAAATTGTGCACAAAGTCAGAAATACCAGAGTTTTGCATTCCAGGAATGCTGTTGCGTAGGATCTGGGCGAAACCTTGTGCTAATTCCGTTTGGTACAATTATCCTTGCTTTGGCCATTTATAAATCTTAGGAGTTACGCCATCTTTGATAGTCTTCTCCTACCTTTCTTCATAATGCGCCTTGACGTGTGGTTGTCTTACCTTTATCAGCATTGATAGGATCTGATGTATCGATTTATAGCTCAGATGAATTGCCCAAGTGTCACTTTTTTTACCGATCAATTCCTGTGATGGTTGCGGTTTTGGTAGCGTAAAAACTATAGGTACCATTGCTAATAACTCGTGGCTTTGCGCGCTATCATTATTTTCCTGCGAAATGGTTGATTCTGCATCTCTCCTATCTGGTTGATACAGAATCCTGATACTTGGCTCTACAGGTTCATTACTCACTATGCTGAACTGTTGAAGATATTCATCATCGCTGTGGCTTTCATCACTTTTGTTTTGCTCAGTGTTAACTTTGAATCTTTCTTTTGCTTTCACAACTTCTTCCATGGCTTCAACTTCTAATGCGACAAACTTTGCCAGGCCTCCTCCTGCTGCTAATATCACATCTTTTGTAATATGTCCTCTTCTTTTACCTTAATCTCAGCGTCTAGGCCGGCGACCCTTGCCCAAGCTTCCTCTTGTTGCTGAAAACCTCTCCTTTGTTCTCTTTTTACTTTTTCTACGTGCCTTAGAGCTTTGGCCTCTTCTTCTCGTTTTAACATGGCTAGCCGAAAATCTTCCCATGAAAGTTCAAGATCATCGAAAAATTCCACGGCAGACACCAGATTAAGTACATCGACCCTCAAATATGCCTCTTCTTTGTTGGTGTTATAGGCTTCACTTTTCTCCGTGTTTGCTTCTAGAGATGGTTTGTGCTCATGATTGGGCCAATGAGGTTCTAGTATTGTAATGCCCCAGAATTTTGTGAAAAAAAAGAGTTTTTTAAAATGGGGCTTTATGGTTTACTTTGGAAAAGCCCATTTGGGTATTAGATAAAATAAAATGAAAAAATGGGGGGATTTTAGCTTTTAAAAGGAAAAAACAAAAAACCTTGAATTTCTTTTTCCCTTTTTTCTTCTTCTTCTTTTTCTTCTTCTCCAACCCTAGAACTCTCCACTTTCAGCCTCCACCACGCCGATTGCCCAGATCCACCGCACCGTCGTCGTGTGAAAACCGCCGAGCAGCCCCCCTCGCATGCATGTAGCCTCACCTCAAGCAGCATCTCGCATTCACCTCCTCCGTTGCAGCCTCTTCCGTCGATCTCCACACCACTTGCGGTCGACGTCTAGCACACCTTAGCGCCGGTCACGCCCAACCCGACCTATTTCTCACACCCTTGCAGTCGCATAGCCAAGGCCTGTGCGAGTTCAAGCTTAGGTCTGTGCCACCTTGCTCGTGTCGGGGTTGATTTGTTCATGTTGAGATTTCTGGTAAGTGTCCACCTTCTCTTTCTCTTAATTAAGCTATGGTTCCTATGGCTAATTATTGATCATTGATCGAGCTTTGAGATCTAATTTTTGGTGCCTTAATAGGTTAATTTGTGGTGATTTTTCTTGCTGTTGTGCTCTGTTTTGACCCGCCTTCAGATTCACCGGGTTGGACAGCCGTGTTGAGGTTTTAGGTAAGTTCTCGCAGCTTTGATTTCATGGTTAATCGATAGATGCTTGGTTTTGTTACTGATTTATAATCTTGGCAGTTGAAGCGTGTACCCATAGTTCGGGTTGTTTCCTCGAGGTTCCTGTTTGGACAACAGTGTTTAAGTTTGGGATTAGATAAGTGTTGTGGGCTGATGCTTGTTGAATCAAAGTTCGTTTGTGTTCTTGGGTTTTGTTAAGTCGAGACTGATTATTTAAGTGTATTTTGTTAGGTTGAGACAACTGGTTGTTTGAATCGTTTGGCTGCAGCTCAAAGAGCATTTTTCTGTATTTTGAAACAGGTAAGAACCATCTCTTCCCGGGTTGTATGGACCCTGCACAGGGCGAAGTTATGCTGCTGTTATATATTGTGTGTTTTATACTGTTTGTAATGTTTATATTTGTTTGCATGATGTGCTACGGGATTATGGGGTCCCGAAGTGCTACTTTTATATGTTAATTTTATAACCATGTTTCTGTAAGCACGCCGGAATTATGGGGTTCTGGTGTGTAAATCCTTTTAAATGCATGTTCTGTTGTCTCTTGCTCGGTATGTTATTGTGATGACATGTTTTGATTGATAGCTAGTCATGATCATGTATGTTAGTATCATGTTAGGAAGCCAGTTGAGTTGTTTAGCATGTTTGGTGATCTGTTAGGACTAGGCTATTAAATTGTCCTATTGTGGAACTATTTAGTTGTCATCATCTAGAGGTTGTAGAGAACACAACGTATGTTGTTCTCATTGGGTCGGTGTCGTTGAGGATTTAATTCTACACACAATAGCGGGGGATGTGATGTAATATGCCACCCCCAGCGATCCCTAGTTCTTAGCCTTATAGACGGACCCTGATTATAGTGTACGCCTACTATGGGAGGGTTTTAGCTTGAGGCGATGGGCATGAACAAGCTGACTCGGATCGCTGGTGAGGGCCTCTAGGACTGTGACTCAGTGGACACCTTTCTTCGAGTATTTAGGCATGTCGACCTGGACAAGGTCAGTCTGTGTAGGCCTACACTTTACTTGTTTACAGCACCATGCGGGGTGCGCGTACACGTGCTGAGTGTCAGGTAGATGGCTCATCTGGGCCGGTATCGTCAGTATTCTAGTAGAGAAAAGTTAAGCTTGAGCTAGATAGTTGTGTATCGAACTTCATGACCAGCCATATTATCTAGAATAGGTGAGTGTCTTAAGGGCTTCACAAGCAAGTCATGTAACGAATTCCATGACCAAGTACAAGTTAAAAGTGAAAGTGGGAACAGATATGTATTTGCTAGCATGTAGACTCTACTTTGTGCATTGTACCCCTGTTGGGGAGTTCTTACTGAGTATTCTTTTATACTCACATTTTTTGTGGTTTCTTCCACAAGGTAAACAGGGACGTCATCGAGACGGTTAGCTGGGAGATGTTGGAGCGATCGTGGGTGAAGCTTGCTGTATCTGTTAGGATTTTTTGTTAGGGTTGTTACAATTTCCATCATTTGTTGTTCAACATACTAGAATAGGGTTCCTGTTAATTCTTGAAGCATAACTGCTAACTATTGGCATGGATGACTCCTTCTTGTTTTCTTCACTTATTTGATTTTTTTTCGGTTGTTTAAATAAACACCTTGGCCAAGGGCTTATACATTCATTTAATTATTCGAACAAAATTCAACAGAAGTCGTTATTTGAAATTAAAATTTTGAAATGTTGCATGTTTGTACCTGTTTTGAGTCAGCATGATGTGGAAAACATAGTTTAAATTACGGGTCCTTACAAGTATTATACCATTGTCCCTCATCCATTTCCTCGATCGTAGCTGCTCTTCTTCTTTTATGGTCATGTCCTCAAAAAACTACCCATGATTGTACAGTGGTCCCCTAGGTTCATGACTCCTAGCTTTTCATGTATGCCTCATGTTGCTGCTATCTCCTTATAGACCGGATTGGTGCTAAAAGATACTGCTATGACTTCCCCTAAACTGCGACGCTATTCCCAGTTAGGATGCATTGAATATGAATTAGTTATGCAGGTCTCTCCCGCATAGCCTTGTTACTGAATAAAATGTGTGTGTTGCGGGGTTAAAGTGTTGCTCCATTGTTGATTCGCAAAGTGATTGAATTCCATCTTTGACGCTCGTGCTTGTGGTAATGTAATTGGGAATTCTTTCCCTGTTGGTTGTATTCAACCTTTTTAGAAATAAAAACTACTCTTTACCTAATAATATAAATTCTAAATAATCAATCCTCGGCAACGGTGCAAAAAGCTTGACTGGCGACCCGGGTGCTAATATATTCGTACATTAATTAATTCGGAGTTAAACTTATCGCTAAGTATGCCTTAGAATCGCTTATACGCAAGTATACGCGGTCGAAATTTAGTAAGTAATAAGTATATAATTTTATCACAGACATTAATGTCTAGAATTAATATTGATCAGGCGAGAGTTGTGCAGAAAAGTAAATGCATGGGTTGAAGATGGTTGTTTGTTTTTATTTTTTATGCTAATAATAAGATGATGCAGGTGCTAACAGTAATAAATATGAATGCAATGAGTAGTGACAAATAGACACTTGTAGAAAATATTAAGAACGCAGAACTAGTCATCGAGTTCCTCGCTTCCATCTACCAAAAAGTACTTTCGCACTTAATGATTTACGGCAGAGCCAGTGATGCGAGAATTTTGAGTTGTGTAATAAAATGTGGAACAAATGCAAGAATTGAATTTACGCAATATGTGCAAGTATACACAGTCAAATGCAGCAAGCGATAAATATCCAAGTCATCTCCACAGGGATTAGAGATTAAAGTCTTGTTTAAATGTGGTTTAGAGAGTCAAAACTAAAATAAAATGCAAGAAAAATAGAGGAAATGAAGTTTTGGAGTCCTAAGCCACAAATGCTGCAAACATTCAATTCTGGACAGTAGTTAAAAAGTAGAAAAACTGGATGTTCAAAGCACTCTTTAAAAATATAAAATAACTTCTAAAAATCCTGTAAAAATGCTAGAAACATAGATACTACCCTAAACATGCAATAAATGTAAACTCACACTCCTAATGATGCTTTAAAACGAAATGGGCACATAAATAAGCATAAAACAAATATTGGAAGCAGATTCTTAGGATAAGACTTAGATTAGGGGTTTCTTTTGTGTTTCTACACGTAACTTTTCATGAAATAATGGTGAGAAGTGAACTACAAAATATCACTTAACAAAATCTCTCTCTCAAGAGTAAATC
>JBBMKA010072469.1:0-15573 GCA_037833695.1 Sechiopsis laciniata | reverse complement strand
TGCTTCGTAATCAACATGTCGTTTTGGTATTCTACCACGAATACTACGCCTTATTTGTGGTCCTTGTATAATTTGTTTGTCAATAGACGCACGAGTAGTTTGTGATTCTTTTAAATCACATGAATTGTTCCAATCTCTCCCACTTGGATGAGATACTGTTGATAGATCATTGAGATTATCCAATGATTGATTTGATAAAACGAAATCATTTTGATCATTATTTTTAAATAGGGACATTTCAATATTGATCTCACCTCTCTTTAGAAAATCATTTTCTAAAAATGTTACATCTCGTGATTCGAATTCAACTACACTCCCACTTTCTTGTTCATTGATGAACACATACCCTTTTGAGTGTTCAGAGTATCTTATAAATATACTCTTTTTACCTCTTGGACCTAGTTTTCCATATTGATGTGAAGACTCGTGTACATAAGCAGCACATCCCCATGGTCACAAACCACTAAGGTCTGGCTTTCTACTGGTCCATAATTCATAGGGTGTGGAAGTGACAGACTTTGAAGGCACTAGATTTAGTATATATGCAGCAGTCAATAAAGCATCATCCCAAAAGGTGATTGGTAGGTTTGCTTGTGCCATCATTGACCTAACCATTTCCAGAAGAGTTTTATTTCTTCTTTCTGCTACCCCATTTTGCTGTAGTGTTCTTGGGGTAGTTAGCTGTCTCAATATACCTTTTTCCTCACATAACTGTTTAAACTGATTAGACAGATATTCACGTCCTCAGTCTGTTCTCAAGGCCTTAACCTTTTTATCTAATTGATTTTCCACCATAAATATGTATTTTCTAAAACAATTTAATGCTTCAGACTTGTGGGAAATTAGATAAACATGGCCATAACGTGTAAAATCATCTATGAAATTGATAAAATATTCACTTCCACGTCTGGCCTTCACACTTATAGGTGAAATATCATAGTGAATTAATTGCAATGGAGCGTCATCCCTAGTTCCTTTTCCAAATGGTTTTCTTGCCATTTTTCCCACTAAACAATTTTCACATATAGGTAAGTCAACAATATTAGTTTGTCCCAACAAACCTTCTTTAGCTAATCTAGCCATTCTATGTTGACCTATATGACCTAATTGAGTGTGCTACGTAGTCACATTGACATTTGCATCAAAAGATGATGTTATAAAGGAAAAATTAGCAGAATCATGAGATATCATATCAATAACATCCATCATCATAAAACCATTCACATATATCCAGAACCACAGAGTACGTTGTTCATTGAAACAGTTAATGAACTACCAAACATATTAAAAGAAAAACCAAGTTTTAGAAGGATAGAGACATAAATCAAATTTTGCCATATATCAGGTGCATATAACACATCATGCAAAAATAAGGTACGCCCATTTCGCATGTTCAATTGGCAAGAACCAACTCCTTTAATAGGTATATTCGTGCATTGTTTCCAACATAGAGCCATCTTGCTCCTGACAGAATTCGACGAAATTACACATACACCCCACCTTCTTTAGCTACGTGGTCTGTGGCTCCAGAGTCTACAATCCACAAAGGGTGAGAATCAACCATGAAAATGAAACTGGAAACACAACTTTCTGAAATCAAAGAACAAATCTTGAATTTATTAAAAGTTTGTACCTTCTTGGGTTTAGTACACTCACTAGCATAGTGGCCCTTCTTTTGGCAATTATAGCACTTGATGTTGGCTATGTTTCTATTAGGACGATAATTGGGACGTTTTTCCTTACTATTATCGTTCCTATTTTGTTTACTTCTCTTCTGCTTACCACCATCATTCTCATTAAAGTCACTATGATGTTTACGTTTGTAACCTTTGTTCCCATGGGAACTTGGTTCAACCATATACATGTCAGCATGGTCAGACCTATTTGCCTCCATGCGATCCTCTTCTAATTCAAGATGACGTGCAACATCAGCAAAAGTTTTAATTCCCTCATTGTGGGTAATATGCACCTTCATGTGCTCCAAACTGTAGGAAAGAGATCTAATGATGGCTTGAACTTGCTGCTCATCAGTTAGGACATGGCCAACATCATTTAACTCACCATGTTAGACATTTCTTTCATGTGTTGTCGCATATTTTGATTAGGACGTTTCTTATAAGTGTCAAACTTAATGGTAAGTTGTCTCACTTTGGTGACATAAGTTTCACCAAATTTCAACTTAAGCGCACCCCACATGTCCTTAGCAAGGTTATAGGAACGAAACTCACGCATGATATCATTGTCCATGCTACTCAACAAAGTAATGCGAGCTAGTGAGTTTTTCCTTTTCCAAGCATCATAAGCCTCACGGTCCTTTCTATGTTGAGCTAAGGCCCTTTCTTAGGCTCACTTAATACATGGTTCAATACTTCAAGAGCCTCTTGCTCTTCTAGAACATACTGTATTTTCATTGATCATATGTCATAATTATCCCCATTCAACTTTTCTCCTTTGTCGAGTTCAGCAATTATATTCTTAGAAGCAGATGCCATTTTACTGAGTCTCTAACACATTTGTTAACATAATTGATCAATTCATATGCATAACACATAACCCCCATTATTTTACAATTTTCAAATAAATTCATTCATAATTATTTTACATAACATCAATTTGAAATATCACTAAGTTTCAAAATTATCGTCAATGTTATGCAAAACTTTTATTCACAGATTTATCACATTGTAAAATAGCCAAAAAGAAATTTTCATTATTAAAAAATAATGAATAATGAAAACTGAGACATACTCATATTCCAATTCCCACAAAAACAAATTGAGCACATATTTCAATGAATTTATTTAATAACTAAATATTTACAAAATATATGAATTTCTTGAACATATTTAAATAGTATGGAATGGTTCATTCACCAACAAGACATTCTTGATTATATGCTCCAAAAACAATTCATGACTCATTTACAAAAGAAATGTCATGTATCTTTTCTATCAAAATCTTTGAACCTCCTTTTTCTTTTTCTTTTTTGACTTTATTATCATCAATTTTTATTTTATGTAACAAATACAAGAAATATCAAAGAATAATTATGATAAAGGACAAAATTGTTAGACAAAGAATGATAGAAATTAGTAAGTAATAAATAAATATCAAGAAACAATTTGGCAAGATAATTAATTGAACTCCATTGGCATCACAAACAACTTAATTAACAATAGGTTATGCGTTCAAATCCCATTTTGTTCCTTTTTTTTTTATTATTGTTTTGTTTTAATCAACCTAGAAAATGCACAATTGAATCTAAATTTCAAATGTTCATAACTTTGTCAATTCTCATCCAAATTAGGCTTATAATATATCAATAGAAAGCTCTTTATGTGTACTACATGTTCCACCAAGAATCACATTTGAAATTCAAGTATTCAGAGAGATATTTGAAGTCAAACAAATCTGGTTCAAATATACTTAACAAATTGTGACTTTTGAAATACTCATAAAAAAATCATAATACTTTGTAGGAATATTCTTAAACACATTCCTTAATAGATATGCAAAATTTTATATCAATCTGATAAGTATACGAAAAGTTTGAAAGATTCTAAACATTCATATTGCAACTTTTTAAAATCGATAAAAAGTATGCTAGAAACTTTATTGTAGGCTCTGATACCAATGTTGGATTTTTTACCAATAAATAATATAGATAAACAAATTACCTCTCGTAGCATGTGCAGCGGAATTCACATAAAAAACTTGAGGAAAGTAAAACAGTCAATAGAGAATAATTATAAGGACTAAACTCTCTTGTTCACGGCCTAAATCTTTTTTCTCTTTCAAATGTCAAATGGAGAACTCACTTAAAGTGTATGAGAAATATTCTCAATTGTGTTGTTTTCTTCTAAAAAACACATCTATTTATAGGCATGAGAATTGAGTTACATTTAACTTAAGTTGCAATTTATTTATTTTCTAATAAATAGACAAATAAATAAAGAACAAAAAACTTAATATTACATTAAGTAAATAGTAACTTAATTATTAATTAATTAAATAAAAAATATATAATTAATTATATCAAGTAAAATAACTTATATTACTTACACAGTCTTCAAACCTTATACTACTCACACTTTTTGCCTCACCCTCCATAAGAGAATACAAAAGGAATTTAACTAAAGTAAGTATATAAAACTTAAAAGACTTCTTCTTGGGATGTTTTGAAACCAAAATCACTTACTTTTTATATAGTGCTTGGAGCACACCACTTCCTTTTAGCTTTCTGATTCCTTGAATCTTTCAAATGTGGGACAATCTTCTTTCTAATATTTTGCCAAAAAATCCAACAAATTCCACCTTAACGAGATATTTAAAGAAACCACATCTTACATTACATTGTCTTCTCTGACAATCATAATCCTCAACTCTAAGAATTAAAACATACTCCACCATAAAAGTATAACACTTGAAATTTCACATTTCAAGATTTTTATTCTTCGTCACATGTCGATACATCTTGCTGAAATTATCGTGCAACTTCCACCTACTTAACTTTACCTGGAAGTTCTTCCGCTATCGATATAACTTCCACCACACACCTTGCATAACTGACAAGTCAATGCCCTTGTGCAAACTTGTGAAACCGCTGAAATCACATCCTTTACCATGGCAATGCGGACATACCATGAGGATGATTTCTTTCTATCTTCAGAAGAAGTCACCATGTCCTCTAGCAAGAGAGATCATATTAGCATCCGAACCGAAGCCCTTTAACGAACTTGCTATGTTAGGATAATTCTTTTTCATGTGATCCGTCTGTCTGCATTCCTCGACCCCAATTACATAAGCACTCTCTTCAAAGCCTATATCACACCCTTGGCCTCATCCTCCACAAGAGAATACAAAAGGAATTTAACTAGAGTAAGTATACCAAATTTAAAATACTTCTTCTTGGAATGTTTTGAAACCAAAGTCACTTGCTCATTTTAAAGTGTTTGGAGCACACCACTACCTTTTAACTTTTTGATTCCTTGAACCTTTCTAATTTCTTGAACCTTTCTGATTCCTTTAAGATGTGGAAAAATATTCTTCCTAATATTTTGCCAAAAAACCCAATAGATTTTTAATGAGGGAGTCGTTAAAGTATATTAATAATTCACACCTTTTCTTTTATTGAGGGTATATTTTTTTAGTGGTTGAATAATATGCTTGACTTAAAGTTTGATGGAAGATTATTATATGAGATTTGATAGGAGGTTAAGGGCGTGTTTGGTTTGAGTATCAACTTAACCCGGTTTAAGTTAATACCCTTAACTTGTTTCGCATGTTAGACAATTGTGTAACCCGTGTTAAGTTAACACGATTTTGCAACAGTTGCGTCCTCTCAAATCCGACTTTTCACTTGCCTCTCTCCTCGACTCATGCATCTTCTTCGTTCTTGTTTCAACGTTCCTTTCTGGGTTTTTTTTTTTCCGATTCGGTGTCCAATGATGCTTCTAATAGTTATGTTCTCTTAATCAATCTTCTTCTACATAAAATTTTGCTTCGTTTAACATCTGATTTGTTGAGGTTTACTAAGTTATTTATTTTCTACTGTCATTTATTTCGATTTGAGTTCTAAACTTCCTTCTTTTTTTTTGCAGATCTGCAGCCCTCACTACCGATTGACCTTCAGATCTTGCCGTCATGGAATTCTTTGGCCCTGTATGTATAGCAATCGACTTTCAAATGGTTCTGTTCTTTGGGCTTGTAATTTTTTTTTTCTTGCAGCCCCATGGGAGATTTCACCATCGTTATCTATATAAAAACAAATCCTCTCTCAAACAATTGCAATCCCTTTCTTTCTTGCCTCTTTTTATTGAACTTACTTTCAACGATTTTTTAGGTTAAGTGCTTTCAATACAAATGGGTTCTATTGTGATAATCTTTAATTTCTATTTTTTTTTTTTTCTTGCAGGATCTAATTTTAATGACAATTGTGTGCTTAATTCTTGTAATTTTTGTAAAAGTGAATGTTTAATTTTGAAGGATAATGGGACACATGGTAGAAGTATAAGGCAAGCAAGAGATGAATCGACATGTGGGAGAGGGTGGGAGTGGATTAATTTTTTTAAATCAATAATGTTCATTTTTTGGTTAATTGTTATTTGATTCAAATAAATTATTAGCCTTTTAATCTAATTCTGATTAGCAATGTTGTAGTTTGGTTTTTTTTTTTTCTTTCCAAATAAGTTATGAGATTATAGCAATTTAGAGTAGAGAAATTTAGATCTACAATCTAGGTATAATGTCGTCAAGCTATTGCTCTCATTAGCAATTGGAAGGAACTCACATTTTGGCCTAGTCTTGCATGGCAGTTTGAGTATTATATTCTAATTATGGAAATACATAATATTTTTTCGTTTTATCGTTTACATTTTCTATAACAAGATTTATAATTTATTTAAGAGGTATAAAATAACTAAATTATTAATTAAATTTTCTTTTATAATTGTTTTATTTATAAGAATATTTGTTGACTTATAATTAAAGTATCTGTTTTTTAAGATTCGTCACTTTTTCATTATTGATTATTATAGATTAAAAGTGAGACTAAAACTAGTTAAAAAAAAGTAAGACTAAATAGGTGTAAAATAAAACAAGACATATTAAATATCTCATGTTTTGCATTTGCCATAGTATAATATCTTGTTATGTAATTTTAAGCTTATACCAATTTTATAATTAAGTAATTAAATTAAAATGATTTTAATATCATTTAGATGACTTCTTAAATTTGTTGAATTGTATAAAACTTGTTATATTGTTTCTAAATTTAAATATAGATATTGTGTTAAAATTGAAATAAATAAATATAATGTATATTGATCAAAACATATTTACTAAATGAATGTTATATTGTTACTATTTCAAATGAATGTTATTGTTAAGGAAAAAACAAAGTGAAAGAGTAGATATTTAAATAAAATGGATGAAAAATGATAAATAAAAACTCAACTTAAGTTAATCATTACTTCAAACAACAATTAGTTTAACTTAATGTAGTTTAACTTAACATGTTCACTAAACACAGATTAGTTTAATCTCTCACCTTAATTTAATATCCAGCTTAATTTAATACCGACTAACTTAATCCTAATTTTTGCACCAAACACGCCTAAAGGTGTTATTTACCCTCAAATACTAATTGTTTATTATTTTTTTATTATATATAGAGAGAGAAAATTGTGGTTATTTAGGACTCTTTTCTTCCAATGAAGTTAATGTACACCGATAAATTATGAGGTTTGATCCCTCATGCGGTTCTTGAACTAAAAAAAACCATTCTTCTTCTAAGCACCCTAGTGATATTTAAAATTTAATCTAAAAAAATTTAAACCACAGAATTACGAAATATTGCCTAATTACATCTAATTGATTCAGAATTAACGTCACAAATCAATGATCAATTGCAAGTCCACAGAGCAATCATAGAACGAGTAACAGACAAACAAAACTTCATCCTCAAAATACCAACTTTACCTGTCTGTTAGGTAAAATAAATTTTACTCTGTTCATTGCACAGAATCAAATAGTACAGTCCAGCCAAGTTTTTTTTTTTGAACCAGAGATAAGCAATAAGCATCACAGTGGAGTTACAATGGTGGAAGATTCTTCCCGTCGAAACTTCTTCTCTTTCGCTATGAACTCCTCAATCTTCCTCTGAAATGCCTCGCTGCTCAATTCCACATGATCTATTCCACATTCTGACTCCACATCTGCGCTCTTCACTTCAATATAGCCATCGATTGAACTAATCACCTCCGCAATGATCAGATTGTCCTGGTATACAATATGCACCTCCTCCGAGATCGGAGAAGATTTAGCCATTAGGTGTTCGTAAATGTGATCGGCTTCACGGCTTCGGTGCGAGAATTGGCTAGGTTTTGCGAGGAGTGCGACGATGATGGCGTTACAGAGGAGGAAGCTGAAGAGCGTAGTGGGAAGGAAGCCGATGAGTTTAGTGAGGTATTCCGCGGCAATCTGGAGGCGAGAGAGGATCCAGGAGAGGAAGAGGATTAGAAAGCAGAGCTCTATGAATCGGAACCATTTGGCCATGATTTGAAGAAGAAAGTTGCATTTGAGAATAGGGCTTGAAACCTCTTCTCCTTTGACCACCAATAACAAATCCATTTGAATTGAAGGAGAGGAAAATGAGAGAAGTGATGAAGGCTAGCATGAATAATTGGAGGATATTTATAGAGTGGAAAAACAATAGTTTTTTGTTTTTTTTATTTTTTAAATTAGAAAAAAAAAAGTGTTTTACCCAATTAAAATAATTTTTGTTGTTTCTAAATTTTTTCTCAATCGTGTCTATAATTTTTTTAGGAGTTCTTTAAGTGATTAGTTAATTTAGTTAAAAGTTATTGTTATGAAAATAACAATCAACAATCAATCGAAAATAATAAAAAAAAACGTAAAAGAAGAACGCCAGAATGACGTGGTTCACCAACGTTGTGTTAGTTAATCCACGGATAGAGGAGAGAACAGTTTTATTACTTTAGGAGATAAGAATATATATGTTTTTGGTCTACTGAAACTAGGGGCTTACCAAGCTTATATAGAGCATTCTCTTAAATCCTATTACAAATAGGGTTAAATACATAGAAGCTCAAATCCTATTTCATTTAGGTATAAAATAGCTCAAATCCTATTACAATTAGGTTTAGGTTCAGGGCATATCTCAACAAATCTCCATCTTGACTTGAACTCTCATTCAAATCAACTAGATGTATACCAGACGTATACCAAATGCTTCTCCCTCTGCCTCAGATGGTCCCCTTAGGGACCTCAACAACTGTAAACGTTCAACAAGTCCAAACAATGTTGGAACTTGCCATGTGGCACTGCCTTGGTGAACATATGAGCAGGATTATTAGCAGTGCCCACTTTCAAAATATTTATCGTATTTTCTGACTCACTACATGAAACAACTTCTTTATAGGTAGATGGTTCATAAGTATCCACCTCTTCAGCAACCTTTAGTGCATAAGCAACTATATCCTCAAAACCATATCTATTTGGAGGTCGAACACCGGTTCTTCTAGCTCTATCAAGGCCATACTTGGTTGTCTGACTTCCTTGCTAGAAGATTTTCCAGCGGTATCAGTCTCTATGACAGTTTTTGTAGCAGTACCTTGCATATCTGACTCATCAATTATAGCATGTTGATCCATTTCTCCACTTTGGTGCTATGATTCACCTTTGTTTGAATTGAATTGCAGCTCCACCTTTTTATCAACACCACTATTATCCCCTACATCTGTAGATTGTGCAACGAAGTTGAATGTAGAGTTCTCATCAAAAGTTACATTTCGACTGTGAATAACTCTATTCTCAGAAGGAGACCATATTTTGTACCCCTTAACTCCATTTCCATAACCTACAAAAACACATTTTTTTGCTCTTGGCTCTAATTTGCCCTCACTGACATGATAATAAATATTACAACAAAAAACTTTTGACAAAGAGTAATCTGAAGGCTTGCCAGACCATACCTCGTATGGTATCTTACACTCAATGCTTGTGTGAGACCCCCGGTTGACCAGCTAGCATGCTGTATTAACTGCTTCTGCCTAAAACCTTTTAGCTAACCCAGCATTTGAGAGCATGCATCTTGCTCTTTCTAGTAACGCTCGATTCATACGTTCTGCTTCCCCATTCTGTTGAGGTGTGTCCCTTATAGTATGATGCCGAACAATCCCCTCATCTTTGCAGAATTCATTAAACTCAAAACTGCAAAACTCAAGGCCATTATCTGTTCGAAATCTCTTGATCTTCTTCCCTGTTTGATTTTCCACCATAACCTTCCACTGTTTGAAATTCTTGAAGGCTTCACCTTTGTGCTTCATCATGAATATCCAAGTCATTCTTGAATAATCATCAATAGTTGACAAAAAAACCTGCTACCTCCAATTGATTCAACTTGTGAAGGACCCCAAAAGTCAGCGTGGATATAATCAAGGGTACCCTTGGTACAGTGGACTCCCTTAGAAAACTTGCTACGACGTTGTTTCCCAAACACACAGTGTTCACAAAATCCCAGATCCTACACCTTATGTCCACATAGAAGATCTCTTTTCGACAAGATCTGCATTCCCCTTTCACTTATATGACCAAGTCTCATATGCCATAACTTAGTCATGTCCTCTTTTTGAACTGCACACGATGCCACTGCAACTAAACCAGTCAACGTTGAACCTGCCAGAAAATACAGAGTTCCACGTTTTATACCTTTCAAAATTACCTTTGAATCTTTGCAGACATACATCACTCCACCTTCACCTTTGAAATTGAAACCTTTGCTGTCCAATATACTTAAAGATATCAGACTTTTCGTCATCAGCGGAACATGCCTAACATCATTCAAAGTGTAGAACTCATCGTGTGTTTGTATTTTGATTGAACCAATTCCAACTAATTTGCAGACTGAACTGTTTGCCATAGACACATTGCCTCCATCAATCTGCTCATAAGTAAAAAACCACTCCCTGTTTGTACACATATGATATGATGCCCCTGAATCAAGAACCCACACATCTTTGAAATATGTGTGTTCATTTACAACTAAGGCCAAATCTTCTTCTGAACTGCCATCAAATTCTGCTACGGCTGCTGAACCTTCCTTTTTATCGGTCTGATTCCAACTACTGCGAGGACAGTCGCGCTTCCAATGTCTCTTCTTCTTGCAGTTGCTCTTCAAGCCTTTAGGAGGCGGGACAACTTCCTTTGACTTTTTATTCCCAGGCTTTCCATGACTTTTGCTTCCTATTGCAGCCAACTCAGATGCTAAACTTTCTGTTGTACCTGAACCAGCAACCCTGTGACGGTCTTCTCTAGTAAGAAGAGCATTCTTCACTTCCTCTAGAGACAACGTATCTTTACCCGCAATAAACGAATCCACAAAATTCTCATATGGCAACGGTAAAGAAACCAACAGAATTAAGGCAGCATTCTCATCATTTACCTTAACCTCAATATTACGCAAATCCATTAATATTGTGTTTAACCTATCTAGTTGATCTTTAAGAAGCGTACCTTCACCCATACGGAGGCTAAATAATCATTGTTTCAAAAGTAACTTTTTGGTTAAATACTTCATCATGTAGAGACTCTCGAGCTTCAACCACAAACCAGCAGCCTTTCCTTCATCAGCGACCTCAGCGATGACCTCAACTGCCAAACACAACATGATTGTCGAATGAGCCTTCTCCTCTAGACTCATCAACTCGTCGTCATCGTCTACATTTTGATTCTTCCATTTGGCAGTAAGAGGCTTCTGTAATCCCTGTTGCTTTAACAAGGCTTGCATCTTAATTTGCCACAAACCAAAACTGTTCCCTCCGGTATACTTGTCGACCTTCACGTTTAGACCAACATTTTCGATTCTATTGTTGAAAAACAAATGTGGAAAAACGAACCCTAGGCTCTGATACCAGATTGTTATGAAAACAACAATCGACAATCAATCGAAAACAATAAAAAAACGTAAAAGAAGAACACCAGAATCATGTTGTTCACTAACATTGTGTTAGCTAATCCACGGGCAGATGAGAGAACAGTTTTATTACTTTAGGAGATAAGAATACATATATTTTTGGTCTACTAAAACTAGGGGACTTATCAAGCTTATATAGAGCACTCTCTTAAATCCTATTCAAATAGGGTCAAATACATAGAAGCCCAAATCTTATTTCATTTAGGTATAGAATAGCTCAAATCCTATTACAATTAGGTTTAGGTTCAAGCATATCTTATAACAAATCTAGTCAACATGAGAAAATTTAGCAAAGTTATACAAAAGTTTTGGCAAAATTTGTAATTATTTAATAAAACTTGAATATTCACCACAAATTCTCTTCATTTAAGAATTTCAAATTATTTTATGTTTATGTTTATTTTAATTTTTAATTTTTTAAATGTCCAATTTTTTAAAAAAAATCTTAAACACTCATTCTTCTTATATATATATATATACATATATATGTATATATATATATATATATGCATATATATATGTATGTATATATATGCATATATATATATGCATATATATGTATGTATATATATATGTATATACGTACGTATATACATATATATATATACATATATGTATATATAGACATATGTACATATATACATATATATAGATACATACATATATACATATATATACATACATACATATATATACATATATATATATATAAGTTGGCCTCTAACTAGAAATCTCATAATTTCTAATACCTATGCTCGCTTTAATTCAAAATTACTTACTTTAGTATCTACGAAAATATTTAGCATTAAAGTTTTTTTTTTTTTTTCAAAAATATTTAGCATGGAAAAAAGAATTAGACCTTAGCTTACAAAAATTAGAGAAAGGACAAACACATTTTCGTCCACGTTCCAGGAATATTTGGTAGGAAGAAGAGTCCGTTTAATTTCTTAGATTTCGAAATCTTTAAACTTAGAACACCAAGATTTGGCGACAAATGATTCATTTTAATATTACCTACCCATTTTTCAAGAATTAGTTACCATGCTTCTTTGATTTGTAATAAAGTTATCATTTAAACACATTTTTTTAATTCATCATTTAAACTATTTTGTTGCACGTCATTAAAATTGTCCATCATCTTTTATTGTCTGTCATTAAAAGTGTACGTCATTATATGTCTGCAATTTAAAAAAAAAAAGTATTTTAAATATTTTTAGATAGATCGTCAACTAGGCCTTGAATTATAAAAGTGAGATAATTCGGATTGTTGGGTTATTTGAACACCCCTAATTAAAAAATCCTAAGTTGAATCACATTCCCAAATATATTCACAAATTGAATATTAAACCACATTCCCATGAAAGAGTAATTTACTCTAAATCTTGATACTAAAATCTACGTTTTGTCCGCCAACAAAATTTATTGGTTATGAACTCGAACCTTCCACCTAAAAAAAACTATTTTTTACCTGTTAAATTGGGTTCATGTTTTTTTTTTTTTGAAAAGAATAAATTAGGTTCATGTAGCAAACATTAATATTTCATACGATAATAAAATATAACTGAAACCATATTGAAATTCAAAAATAAAAAATATCAAAATTTAAAAATCAACTAGAATTAAAACGAAAAAAGAAAAGAAAAGAAAGAAGTAGATCTACACAGCGTGGGGCAAAAAATAGAGTAAAATTTAAACATAAATCATAATTATGGTCAATCAATAAGTCAAGACTCCAAGACCCTCATATCTGTTATATTGCAACAACATTTTTTTTTTTTACATTGAGCACAGTTGAAAATATTAAATCAATTGGTTTTAAAAATAAAAAAAAAGAGAAAATATTAAATCAATTTGAATATTTTATTTTAAATAAAGTTCAATTTTTTTTAAAGAGCATTTCATTTCATTTCAATTTTTTTTTACAGAGCTGTCAGACGTCCCAGGTCTTAATCACCAATAATATGGACCACAGTCAGAAAGGCGTGAGTGAGTGGCTAGCCAACATGAGTATGCCACGTGGATTTTCCTTGGTAAAAAATCATAACTACCCCAAGTAATTTTTACACTTTTTTTTCTTCTTCTTTTGAATTCATCAAAGTTGGGAGTTGTTATTTTATTGCAGTGTGGAAATTTAAAAAATGGAAATCTAAGAAAGAAAAGTAAAATCACACACTGCTGTTTCAAAAGTTTCAAGACATGCAGTTTTTGAAATGTTCAACAGAGCAATATATATTTGAAATTTTTTTAAATTCTTTGCAAATAATTTGTTACTCGAAGGAAAGGGTAAAAACCAGTGTAAACGGATGTTATGGTACGGTTAAATGCTGAAATCATCCTCCAACTCTTTTTGATTTAATTATAAATTTCCTACCTTTTGTTAAATGTTGCAATTAACAGCAAATGTTTTGTTTTTTTGCTTTTCTTTCTTTTTCATGCTTTAATCTCACGCTAGTCTCACACACTAAAGATCTCATGTTCTACTCTCAAATTGAAACAAATGTGATTTCATTGAAGGGTCAGGGTTGCATTGATGTCATTGTTTTTGTGGTAATTTAGTTTAACATTACTATCTCAAGTTCGATTATAAATATTGATATTTGATTCTTATTTATTTGAGAGCGATTTTAGATAAGATTAGTTGTCCCATTTTCCTAATTTGTACTCAAAAAATAAAAAAATATTTTAGTAAAACAAAAATTGATTGCAATGCTTAATATATATATATATATATTTGCACATAAAATTGCAGTACTTAATGAAGTGTGTGAATTGATTGTAATAATTAAAGAAAAATATAAGGTTTTGTTTGATAAAAAATTTAATGTTTGAATGTATAATAGTAACAAGTTTCATAGTTCAAAATTGGGTTTTACAATTTTCTCTTTACATTTTTTTTTAACTATATTTCTGTAATCAAATGATAGTTTTTTAAGATAACAATATTTGATGGTAGATGATTCGAACCTCAACTTTTTTTTTTTTTTTTTTTAATCGAGAGTACATGATTATTTCTAAACGAAACACAGTTCAAAGTTTTTTTTTTTCATTTTTATTTAACAGTATTTGGAATAATTTTTTTTTAAATCTATAATATCTTGATTACTAAATGGAGATACCATACAATTTGAATTATGTTATCATTAACAATCTTAGTTTGATGTTAATCTCATAAGCTTACACTATATTTATTTATCAAGTTCACCAATATAGAGGTGAGCTCTGAACATCAATTTTTTAGCAGATAAATAATTACTTCAATAAATTAAACTATGTTTACGATTAAATTTACACTAAAATTTGAAAATTTAAACTGTGTCTTCACACTCATATCGGTATAAAATAAAATTCAAACCGTAAAATCAACAACAACAAAAATTGTTTTTTTTAACAATAGAAATTTGGTCGTTGTTATGTAACCAATAATAAGAGGGGAATTGTAGGGGGGTAAGTGAAGAAGTTGAATCAGAAACCAAACAAAACGTGTACTTATGAATGTCAGTGAATCACAGCCGTACATCTTGGAACCTGTTGAGTTCGTGTGGGAGGGAGGTTCAGATCACGTGGTCTCCATTTTCTGACATGTTCCTTGTTTTGTTTTTTAAAATAGAATAATTTTTAAATATTTGAAGTTTCTGCAATAAAATTAGTGTGTGTAAGGAATTCAGAAGGTGTAATGTAAATTTGTAATGCACGCAAATGGAGACTATTTTTTGGTGCCAGTGTTTTGCCTTAATGCACACGCTATGTTTACAAAGAAACAGAAACTGATTTGAAGAAAACACTTTGAGGAAACTTTTTCTCTGTGTGATCCTCTTCGCACCACCACTTCTTATTAATAGGAAAATAGTTAATAACCAACGATACATGACACATTCCACCCCAAATTATTCTGTAAATCTAGGATGTTGCACGTCGATAATAGATTACAACTATGACTATGAAATCTATTGTCAAAACTCTAAATGAAAATCCATTTTATTCTAAGAATCATAAGTGGCTAATAAATTCTCTTGAGCAAGATCTATAGAAATTTTGGCAGAGTTTCCTTTTAAAAATAGATAAACAACACCTAAAAATAA